>APFE030502178.1:9032-50107 GCA_000404065.3 Pinus taeda
CATCTCCTAGAAACTTTGCAAGGCATGTTTTTCTAATCACCCAGCCAAAGGAGGATTTGACGTCAGAACTTGGTTGTATTCTCTTTTGTTCATCAATAATAATAGACGACTATCATTATGGTTCCACTCATGTTGTCTTTATAATGATGTTTGAGTTGTATCCTTTCTAACTGATACATATTTGCATTTCTTGGATTTTATGCTTGTCTTTGTCTTATTCTTTGCATCTGCAGGTGTCTGTCCATGAGGATTGTGAGGATTGTGACTAGCTGAAGTGAAAGAATGGAAGCAACGACTCTTCTACGAATACTAGGATTGGATTCAAGGTAGGCCCTCATCATCGGCCTTTACTTTGCAATTAGGAACCTGCGTGTTAGCATTGTTTGATTGTTGTTAGACCCCATTTAGGCTAGTGGGATCGCCTCTGTCCGCAGAGGGGATTTACCTGCACAACACGGGCTACGTTGCATTCTGTGGCAACTACGAATGTTGCACTGGTGGAGGCAATCATTAGAGGGTTTGAAATGATATTTGGCACGACATCTATTGCCGTACTTACCGACAATGGGTTAGCTAGGTTTCGATTGCAGGATCTCTTCCTCTCTTGTATAATCTTGAGGTTTACTTCATCAAATGTGATTTTAGTCAGATCTTGAACCTCTTCCTCTTGATATTCTTAGATGCCTAGCTCTTGTAGCGGTAGGTGTCCGCCAGTGGTGGGTGTAATGGGAGGTACGTCCAAAGGGGGAAGCTCACTCTGTCCCGAGCTTGGATCGACCACCCTGCTCGTCTCTCCTTTTTCATTCACTACTGCGTCCTTCTCCCTGTTTTCCCTAAGCTCCTCATCCTGTTGCCTCTTTTCCCTTTCTGCTAGTGCCCATTGCCTTTCTAGCTCTTCCTCCATGTTCTACAGTTCTTGTTCTAATCTTTGTTGTTCATCTTGTTTTTTCCTCACGGCTTCTTCTACTTGTCTCTGCTTTTCAGCCTCTTCTTCCATCCCTTTCTCTTCCTCATCCTATGCTCTCTTTTCTTCTTCTTACCTCCTTTTCTCATCTTCCTACCTTTTCTTCTCTATCTCATCATGTGCTCTCTTCTATTCTTCCTTCCTCCTTTTCTCATCTTCCTGCCTTTTCCTCTCTATCTCATCCTGGATTTGGGCGTCGGGTTCCTGTAATTATTTTCTTTCTAGTTCTCTTCGCCTCTTTATCTCTCACTTCTTTCTCACCAGTTTGGCATTTATTTATATGAGTGTAACTTCCTCTTCCTTGCTGTCGCTTACAGGGTCTTCCAATTATTTTCCCTTTCACTTCCCTGATGTCTCGACTCACTTTGTGTTCTTTCTCTAAGGCTTTCATCATCCTGGAAATCATCAAGGAGTTCATCTTCTATGGCTTGTTGCTCACTGGGGCTGATCTCCCTTGTGGAGTTATACCAGTTCCTAATTTCATCCTCGAGATCCTTCCTAGTGTGGGCGTAAGACCAACTAAATTTTTTCCTTCTTATAGTGGGTAGCTATGACCTTTTCGGGGTAATACGTTCTATAATTCATGGTCACAAAATGTCTCCCCTCTAGTTCTTCAGCTTCCGCTTCCACCTGTTTGAAGTTTTATAATACGTATGCTCCAATAGTAAGAGGAAAAGGTGGCCAAGGTTTCTTCTTACCTTTGTTCAAAACTTTCGAGAAACCCTATGTCATCTGGTAACAAATCTCTCATAGAAAAGTCCTATCTGTGACAAACTTGGAAGAGCATTCGAAGCTTTATGAGTACCAAACACCCTGACTATTGTTCCTTCATCTATAGGGAACCAGTGAACTACTTTAACTACGGTCCTCATGGTTCTCTTTGACATGCAAGGTGGATCTTCCCCGAACAACAATTGGTATAATGGGATGATAAATGTTTCAGATATTATACCAAGAATGGCTCTATAAGCTGTGTCCCAAAGGACCTTGTAGTGGCAGTGGATAGGTAGGCATACTGATGAGTCCCAATTGTAGCTCCAGTGCTCAAAGTGGCACCTCGAACAGACAGCATCAAGGAGGTACGAAGACATAAAATTCTCGGGGTTTCTCGAGAGGTGGGATTTGGGTGGCAGATATGTTGGTTCTCAAGGATGATGACAAGATGCTCATGCAATTGAAAATAATTCCCTGAGTAGTGATAGCATACATGAATGGGACCCACATACCATAAAACACATCATAGTTTGCCTTGCCATATAGTCAACACATCATTGCAATGATTAACTGATATACCCTATGTAACCCTTCTATCTTGTATGCCTCGTCTATCTTGACTCAAAATTTGACAAGTTGTTGCCACCAATCCCTTAATATGTCTTTCATCGGGGTAGTGAATCTGGCGAGCCACTTGGTGTTAAAAATCTACTGCTTTTCAGGCAATTTATAGTAGGCACTGATGTTCGTAGAAGAAATGGTGGCTATAGGTGCCCCATCATGACCCCTAATCATCAAGTCTTCTATGCTTATACACTACAAGATCCATTCGATGATCTCAGCACACGGAAATACTGGTGGGTGAGCTTCCACTTTATGTAGTCTTAACCTTTTGACGTTGATATATACATGAAATTCCTCCTATGTTTCCAGGATATCCCTCTTTGTAAATTCTTCATAGATTTCATACCGGGAGAGCCTGTTGGTTTTATTTATTTTGCAATCTGTGTCTATAAAGATAGGTGGTTGTTCGTCTAGGTCTATTTCCCATGCCCCGCTTCCTGATGCACCTTGAGCCGTTTTAGTAGTCGAGTGACCCATCTCGTCTTCAAAAGAGGAAATGGATATGCACTCGAGCTCGACATCACCTGGCATGTCAAAAATTCAATCCCACGAAGAGAGAGGGCATGACCATAAACTAAAAACACCAAAAGAAAACTTAGCCAGTGAGAGGAGGTCACAAGCATGAGCGAGTCCCAAGGTATTCAATGAAAAAAAAAATGATAGTGTGACTAAGGTCACAGGTCATGCGTGATCGCAAGGTTGAGATGTGCAAATCCAGATCGTGGACTGCACAGCGGGTGGCGATTGTAGATTACAATGGTAGGAAGCCACGGGGAAAGAGGAGTTGTGAGGTGGCAACTGTAGGAGGTCTCAAGGAGGAGTCGTGAGGTCATGGAGTTGTGAAGTCACGAAGTCGCGGAGTCATGGGGTCATGAAGGGAAGGATATCATGGCTGCAGGGCATGTGACTATGGTTTAGACTGTCTTAGTGGAGGCCTTGAATGACTTCGGGAGACCAGGGTCACTCTCAAAAGGGTAGAGCCTCGGGTTCTTGATCTAATAAGGGGGATCAAGTGCAAGGAAAACTAAAACTTTGAGTGAAGGAGCAGGGAAGGCTAGGATAATTTATGAGGCACAAACAGAAAGGAGAGCTAAGTAAAGGGTTAAACCCTAGGGCAGGAGGTAAGCTAGAGGTTAGGAGATGCAGTTTATTACATTTGGAAGAAAATAATCATTGCAAGAGGGAGGACCGTTACTTATCGGAGTCAGATGCGCATGCAAAGTTAGGTCGGAGGGAATTATGGCTTCTGATGCAACCAACAGAGCTTTGCCAAATGCGACTAGGGTGCCCTTATATTTATAAAATCATCACACATGCGAAGGTCGCGATGGTCATGAGGGGGGATATTGTGACCTTGCGACTCGCAGGTTATGAAGTTGCATTGGTTGCGAAGTTGCATCAGTTGTGAAGTTGCATAAGTCACGAGGTCAGGTTAGAAGATGTGGGTAGGTGATGCAACCTTGCGACCTTGTGATGTTGCGACCTTGCGAGTCACGGAGTCGCATAGTCACATAGTCACACAAGTCATTGACGGTAATTAAGGTGACTTTGTGACTTTGCGACTCAGAAGGTCACAAGGTCGCAGGATCAAAGGGTCACATGGAAGCTAGGTGGTTGGAAGTGAGACCTTACGACCTTGCAACTCGCGAGTCACCGAGATTGCAAGGGTTGCCATGATCATGGTTATATGTGATAATAATGTTCTAACTATGTGACCCAGTCTTATTTGATGAACGTGCGACTTGGCTTAACTTAGCCAAAAAATTGGATTTTCCTCGGGTTTACTAACACTGACGAACCTTCGGGAAAGGCCTAATGGGACCGAAGCTTAGGCTTGATGTAGGGGGTCCAAAAATTTAATGTTTACCCATATTTTTGGAGGTGTTGTTGCAATGGCTACAACAATTGGTGATTCCCTAGAAGAACCCAAGATCTCTGACGTTTATGGGCCTCGATTAAGGATACTTGAATAGATATTGCTTCATTGGGTTGTGGGTCCCACTTATGGTGTTTCCGGTCCTCCTTTCGAACTTGGTCAGTTGTCCCACCTATCTGAAAAAAGGGCATACCTTCTACTGCCTTGGGCCCAAAAAAGGAGAACTGGAGTTACAACATGAGTTTTAGAGTATTCTTGGTATAGTGGTGACGGTACTCTAGTGTTGCTCCACTGCCAACAAGCTTGGACAGTACCTCGATGGAGTTGTTGCTTCACCTCTTTGTGTAGGAAGCCTTTCTCAATCCTTTAGCCCTCATTATGAAAGGTGTAGGTGCTCACGAGCACTTATTTTTCCTATGCATACAATGCACTTATTTAATGAAGGCTTAAAACCTGGGTGGATGAGGGATCCCAACTTACTTGACTTGCAAAGAGGTTGTTTCTGGCTTTCAGAGTCCTTATTGTTTTCCTAGGATATGTGTATACTCATTGTTGGTTTCTTCAGCTCCTCTTTCGTTCCTAAGACTGTAGGGGATCTAGAACAATTTCAAGAATTTAGATCATGTGAGCAGTGTGGATAGACTGATGTGGGTGAGAATGAGGGCATGTGCATGCCATCAAGTTCCCCGTTGTTACCAAATATTTCTTAATATATTCTTGTCGTACTTAAACTTTGGTCCATTAATGGATCCGAAGAGCATCTGAGGGACCCGTCCTCCTAGGATTTGTAATTTGAAAGTGTGATGACCAATTTTTTCTACAATCTGGAATGGACCTATCCACAAGGCCTGAAATTTTGCATGTTTTCCTTTGTCTTCGTGAGCCCGGTCCCATTTGAGCACTAGTTCCCCTACCTCAAATTTGTGGGACCCTGCGGATTTCCCATCGAACCACCTTTTGATCTGGGCTTGGTGAAAGGCGAACTTCTCCTTAGTTTTGAACCTTTCTTCCTCTAGTTTCACTAAGGTATCGATCTGGCTTTGTATAGATAGGCAAGGGGTGCCTTGCAACTCTTGGGCTAGCCTAAGGGTGGGGAGATACAGATTGGGGGGTAGGATGGCTTCTTTCCTGTAGACCAGGCAATATAACAATGTGCTTATTGAGGTTTTAGGAGTGACCCAGTTAGTCCAGAGAGCGTTGTTGAAGGCGTTACGCCAATCCCTCTGCTGCGAGAGCAGGGTTTTCTTGATAATATGAATGAGGTTCTCGTTGGTTGATTCTGCCAAGCCGTTCCCTTGGGGATAGTAATTAGCTCAATGTTTTAACACTATTCTATTTTCTGGAGCGAAATTATATAATCAAAGATGAGAAGTAAGTAGCATTATCAAAAACAAGGGAGGTTGGAACATCGAACCTGGTGATGATGTTCTACTTAATAAAAGATATTACCTCATCATCATTAACCTTTCGAAGTGGGATTTCTTCTACCCATCGAGTGAAGTAGTCGGGATTCGTGAGTATGTACCTATGGTACTTTGACAAGTGAGGGATGATCTCACCTATGATGTCCAAACCCCATTGTTGAAAAGGTTCCTCAACTGCTATGGGTTGCAGGGGAGTGGATGACTTTGCCTGCCTACCAGCATGCTTTTGGAAAATCGAACACTTTCGTACATAATCATGAGCATCTTTGAATAGAGTGGGCCCGTAGAAACTTGCCCACATAACCTTGTGCACCATGGTGTCGCCCACGTTATGACCTCTTATGGATCCATCATGTAGATATTTCAGCACCCATTGGGCTCCATCGTATTCTAGACATCTTAGAAACACACCAAGGTGATGCTTCCTAAAAAGGTTCCCCTAGACCATCTAATATGAGTCTCCTTTCAGTCTGATGGCTCTTCTCTGTTTAGCGGACATTGTTTCGGACAAAGAACCCTATATTAGGTATTGTTTTAAATCCGCATACCATGATGGGGAGTCATGTGATCCGAGGAGTTCGTTGTGATACATTTCGATTTCATGCTCCCATCCTTCTGTTTCTTGGGCCAATTGATCAGATTTCGTGTCCTGAAGATCTGCGGCCTCAGCAGCCAACTTACAAAGACAATGCCCTTTTATAGTGTGAGAAGGCTTAAATTCTAAGTCATATTCTTGTAGCAGTGTCATCCAGTTGGATCTTGTCTCCCCCAACTCTTGTTGTACGAAGATGGATCTAATAGTAGGATGGGGAACCATTACCGTGACATGATTTTTCAAGATGTAGGGCCTGAAGTGTTTCACCGCTTTGTAGACAGCATAAGCCTACTTATCGATGTCTGGGTAATTCATCTCTGCCCCTTGGAGTCTTGTACTCATGAAAGATATAGGACATTTGTCATGATTGCAGTCCCTTTGGGTGAGGATAGTGACTAGTGATGAATCTGAAGCGAAAGTGTACAAGATAAAATCTTTGCAGAAATTGGGGCTTGAGAGTGAAGGTGCCTCCATGATTGCTACCTTAATCTAATCAAAGGATTCCTTTTCTTCCTAGTCCCATTTGAAAAATGTATCTTTCTTTATCATATTCTGTAGAGGTTTGGTGATTTGTGAAAATTCTAAAATAAACTTGCACAGGAAATTAATTTTACCAAGGAAAGATTGCATACCTTTCTTGGTGATTGACTGAGGGATTTGTTTTATGGATTTTACGCGGTCAGGGTTGACGGTGATCCCTTTATTGGTGATGATGTGGCCCAGTAGATTGCCTTCCAAAACTGCAAATATGCTCTTCTTAGGGTTGAGAGAGATCCCATATTTCCGACATCTTTCAAAAAGTTGTTTCAAGTGCTAGAGATGGTCACTTCCTTTTTTCAAAAAATGGTGACATCATATAGGTAGACCACCACACTCTGCCCCATTAACCCCCGAAAAGCGAAATCCATAGCTCTCTAGAAAGTTTCCCTGACATTTATTAGTCTGAATGGCGTACGACGAAAAGCGAATGTTCCCCACTTCGTTCAAAATGTTGTCTTAATCCTATCTGGTTCTAACACCAGGACCTGATTGTAACCGAAGAACCCATCTAGTAGAGAAAAGAGATCGACCCTGAGACAGTTTGAAGGATCTGCTCCATGGATGGAATAGGGTAGCTATCTTTGTTTGACGCTCGATTAAGGTTCTAGAAATTGACACATAGGCATATTTCTCTGAATTTTTTTCTTACTAGTACCAGGTTAGATACCCATGTCGAGTGTCTGACCTTGATAATAATGTCGACATCCAACAATTTCTTTAACTCCTTTTGTATGAGGGATTCTAAGGTGGGATGCACCTTCCTCAGTTTCTGCTAAATTGGCTTGACTCCCTCTCTAGTAGGAATAACATGCTGAATAATCCGAGTATCATACACTTTCAGGTCATCATAAGTCCAAGCAAAGACATCTCGGTACTTTTGAAACAAACTGATGAAAGCCTATTTTTCCTATGGGCTGAATTTTGTTCCCAAGTTAACATATTTGGGGTCAAAATCAGTCCTGAGATTGATTTGCCCATGCAAGAGAGTGGAATTATGTGTCTTGGCGTTTGGCAAGCCTCTGAAACGATTCTAAAGGTTGAATAGTTTTTCTAATGACACCACCCCTTTCGGTAAGGTATTTCCCTTCCGGGAATCCACCTCACCTTGTAATGATTTTTCATGTTTCTCTTCGTCGATATCTGCATCTTTGAATACTTCCACATTTTCCATGAATTCCAAAATCTGTTGGTCATCATTGAACACACGCAAGTTAGTTACGTTGTCTGGCACTGCTGGTTTATACATAATTTCAATTGAAAAACCATCTCTAAGGGGTGTGAACCTAGCTGCAGCATTAGCTAGAGTAATAGCAACAACATTGTTAAACCTAGGATTAGATATGATATTGAAAGCTTTAAAAGGATTTATGAGATGCCATACCTCTTGCTAGTAGTTCTTTAGATGGGGAGATAAATAATGGATGCTTTTGCGTACTTGTCTCGTAATGATTTCCGAATCTCCAATGACTTTTAGGAAGTTTGCTATTGGGCATGGAACCCCCCCAAGGCATGTTTTTGGGATCAAAGCCCAAGTTTTGACCCACTTTTGTTGTAAAGCTCCATGAATTGCTGGCGCAAAGCACAAAAAGTATGATAGAGTCACAGGGTTGTCTTCCCTAGTTCTGTAATGCTATGTCGGCTAGAGAGACCTACCCATGGCTCGCGGACCATAGGATTGTATAAATAGAGTGAGGCTCTAAGTTTAGATAGGATATAGAAGAAAATGGAGGATGAGCATGAGAAGTCTAAGTGGTTGAGTCGAAGTGTGAAATGTAATTGGGTGATAGAGTAAGAGAAGACTCTGAAGCTGAGTGCGCGGACCCCTGCAATTGAGTGCACAGGGCAGAGTCGAGTATTTAACTGAGGAAGGAATTAATAAAGAGAAGTTTGTTATCATTTTGTGTATCTATTCTTGAGTTAATGAATGATTGATATACTTTGCAAATATATTGTTTATTTTCCGCGTGCATGTGTATGGATGATTTATGTTGTTAAGTATAACTTAAAGCATGCTAATTAGCTAGCATTGAAATACCAGTAAGATATTGGGTAATAACTTAGAGCGTGGCATTCAATCCCGGGGTATTGCTGTATGCAGGTATGGGAAATTGCGCGAAGACCCCTCCACGCAGGGTCAAACCGTGGACTAGTCGAACTCATCAGACATCTCCAAGGTGTGGAAACCTAGTTCTAGCACCCTCCCATACTACTTCGAGTGAGACCTCAGTCCGCGCTCTACGGACTGTTGCCGAAAGGGCTAGTAGTAGTGGGATTTGTTTGTCTAAATTAACACTGAACCTGAGTTAGGCCCCAATAAGCCAACAAATGGTTTTATTGCCAGGACCGAGATCTGCATAAGAGATGTCTGATGTCATATCACTAGAATCTGACAAAGAAAGGCATTGAAGAGTGGTTGGACAGAAATATTCACGAGTTCACGGTGCAGGAAAACAGGAATCTGTGGTTATCAAAGGAAGAGTGGTTATATTGCTACTTATATATGAAAATCCATGAAAATTTTCTTTTCATCCTTCCAATCTGAGATGTATGAGTGGATCGCTAAGCTAGCAGGAAGTCAAGGAAGGTGTAGGCTCAACAAACCGATTGTGTGGACTCTGGAGTTGGTGCGCAGACTGGAAGCACCAAAAGATAAGATCACACGCATTGTGGAACATTGGCTCGATCGAATTGTAACAGTGTTTATCATCGAGTTCACTGTAGATACTTCAATCAACTATAGCAAGGCGGAACGACACTTCCTCAAAGGACTGCAGGGTAAGTACGTTAAATCTTTGAACACTTGGATTAAAATGCTACTGTGTGAAAAGCGAGTTATGCGAATAAATTGATGTTTGGGGATACACGAAGTGGGAGGATCTACAGAAATAAAGTTAGCACAGAGCTAGAAACTAGCCCCTTGATTTCACCTCCACGAGAAAGTGAAGAAGAGCTCACGAAGGTTTCACCAAGAAGTGTGATTAGTTTGATAAGGCAGTGAATTCCGCGCATACCATCCCCACCTACACCACCACCAGTTTCACCATTTTCACCCCTGTCTTCGCCCACACCACCTCCACCAATGCAGTTCAATATGGCAAGTGTGATAAAGTTTCGTGTGTTTAAAGGAGTAGGGAACGAAGATTTGGACCAGTTTTGATTCATGGTAAATGCTGTATGGGAAGCACAGGGAGTCACAGATGACAACATAAGGAAAGCAACGCTAGTCAGCACTTTGCAGGATCGCACACTGACTTGGTACATTAAGCACTCTAATGACAATCCAAATGCAAGGATCATGGCTATCCAAGCTGCGCTAAACAGAGAATTTAGCAAGCCAAAATTAGAGACACAATCGATTATTGGATTTAAGGAGATCGTGATGCTTCCAGGAGAGACCCCTGGGAGCTGGATCAGAGACTGAAGGGTATGATTCGTGAAGCCAACATGACCTTGATAGATGGGCAACAATGCACATGGTTTGTAGCCTTGCTAATGCCACATCTAAGCAACGCGGTGTCATAGTAGAAGCTATCTACTTAGGCCAAGGCCTTAGAGATCATAATGCGACTGCACGAGACCCCGATATAAGATCCTAACTTGGGAGTTCAACAGATCCATGCACAGTTGAAAAATTTGTGCCTTGAGATGGAGAGTTTAAAACATGATAGGATGGCTCACCCAGAAGTGCGCAAGGAGGTATGGTGCATAAAGTGCAAAGGCCAGGGACATGACAAGGACCATTGTCTAGTATTCGCGAACTACCTGGCGGCAGGAGGACCAATGCCATTAAGACCAGAGGCACAAGAAAATCCAAGTGCGATGCCTGTCTTATGGTGCATGATTTGTTAGATAGCAGGGAAGCATGCTATAGATAACTGCCACCTATTACAGAAGTACACATAGAATTCCCAGCAGTTGTTCTATAATTTCTACAGGTTAGTAGGCCACGATGAGCGCACTTGTAGAAGTTATGAACTGATGATGGATCAGACTCCTACCTACATAGTTTAGACCAAAACATGGGCCCTCGATCAAAATGCGGGGATGGCGCACACTGGATTTCAAGGGTGCATACGAGGTCGAGGTGGAATGGGACCAAGAAGAGGTCGCGGACAACTGATATGTTACAATTGTGGAGGACCGAGGCATTATGCCTGCAATTGTAAAAATCCGACAAGAGCATCATGCTTATATTGTACCCAGTTTGATCATGAGATGCAGGACTGTCCCATGCTAATAGCAAGGTTGTGCGATAAATGAACACTCCATCCTCCCCCGACTTAGAACCTGCAAATGATGAGATCTGAGCCGCACGAAGAAGATCTGAATGTAAATATCGTGCTCTGAAGTGGTATTACGATAGGAGATGACAAAGGCAAGTAACCCGAAGAGAGTGCCTGGGTTCACAAGGCTCCAAAAAAGGAACCAAAATTTGATCTAGAGCACGCTAAAGAGACATTCATGGAACCTAAAAAGAGCTTCCCAGAGGCCTCCACTTCAGATAGTAAAGACAAACTCGAACCAGAAACGGACCCATCAACGCTCACTACCTTTTTGGAGACATGCATGAAGCTGCTGCGTGAAAACAAAGTTGTGAAGGGACTACAAGAAATCATCACTAGATGTGCTAGGACAGCGCCAGGAGAACCACACGTAGTTCAAAAGCTCAGGAAGCACAAAACGTGAATAGGAAGAGAGATGAGATTGACCGCGCAGATTGGGGAATATGAAATGGATCAAGTGATTTTTGATCTAGGATTGGACGCGAACGTCCTGCCAAAGCAGACATGGGAACGCATGGGCAGGCCTGCACTACAATGGTCATCGATCCAGTTGCGAATGGTGAACCAGCAAAAGATCCTACCTGTGGGAAGATTGTAGGGAATAATGGTAGATATCAAAGGTGCGAACCTGCTAGCAGATTTTGAAGTGATAGAGATTGTTGATGAGGGAAATCCCTATCCTGCGCTGCTCGGAATAGATTGGGCCACTGAAATGAATGGAGTGATAAATCTAAAGAAGCACAAGATGGTTTTCAAGAAGAAGTCACTATGCATAGTGGTACCTTTAAAACCCGTGGAAGGATCGCGCTACACATAGCCAGTGCGTGACTACGATAGTGATAACAACCTAGATTGTATCTACAAGATAACCGCGTGGAAGTAGGACTGGGTGAACCAATAGTGGATGGCAAGATTTCATGGGAGCGTGAAAGCTCCTGCACCTAAAATTCGGACGAGGAGATAGAACGATGGCAGAACTGGTTACACGAGGTAACCACACTCAATTGCAACATGATGATAAGGTCACTGCACTGCATGGCAACATAAGTAAGAGATCTGCCTGTGTTTGATGGATTATGCAAGGTAGATGATTTCCTGAATAAGTTTGAAAGAGAAGTACCAGAAAAACAACGTTTCTACGCTCTGAAATGGGCAGTACGCGCTACCCCTGCAGGATAGTGAGGTACGCATAAAGAAGTTTTGAGGACTGGCACGAATGCAGGAGGATGATGCTCATGTGGTTTGGAAAGCCTCAGATGCGGATGAAATCCAGGTATGACGAATGAAATATCCTGCACACCCACCTCTTCAGATGGATACAGGCATATGGTGCACAACCTGCATGAACGCACACTGTCCTCGTGATAGGAAAAATGACCAAAACGCAGGAGCGGGAAAGACAATGGCGCAAATCACGAAGTATGATAATACCAAGTGTGCCGAAGATTATCCATGTGGAAGCCTTTGACAAAATATGTGAATTACTGAACGCGGCCCACCATGTGAAATGAATTGACTGGGACCTGTGTGTACTAGTCGTTCTATGGGCTTATAGAACCATGTGAAAAACCTTGATCACATGGACACTTCTGAAGCTGAAGCATGAAGCAGAAGCTGTAATCCCTATGGAGCATGCAAAGCCTAGTCCGCACAGAGTAGTACCCATAGATATGATGGTTCGCGAAGCCTGGGAAGAAGGGATCACATAGCTGCAAGAAACAAAATGCATGAGACCTGAGGGAGAAATCTAGCAAGGAAAATTTAGACTCCACAAACTTGAAGAGGAAAGGGTACAGTTAAGGAAGAAAGGCGCTTTGATGGACACATAAGTGAAGAAGATGGAGGACGGAATAAAGAAACATTTTCTCGGTGATAAGACAAGAGTGGTAAGGCAAGAGGTGTGTGATCACGATGATAGGGTTAAGGCCTATTGCCATGAATTTATTAGTTTTATGCCTTGACTTGGACCGCATATTGCTAAGCATAGTGACTAGGGTAGCGCTTTGCAAATGGTGAAGTGCGCGATGGCGACCATAACAATAAAAGGTTGGGATTTTCCAGGAACCATGATGGAGGACCGAATGGCACTGTATATGGGTGGTGCGACCACCTGAATAACTGATGGAAGGATAGTCTTAGCACTCCAGGAAGTTGGAAGGGAGCGTGGGACTATAAACTGTCCTGCCTGGGGGCTGCGCGATGTTGGAGATGCGCACAAAAGTAAAGAGTCACAAGGTCTGCGACCGTGCACGCGGTGCTGCATTGTTGTGCTGGTTGACCAGAAAGTGATTATTGAAGTCACTATTCATGATGAGATGCTCGACTTAAGGCCAAATGGAGCGGGTGGCAGGAATTTAAGACGCGATTTATGGGCAATGTTTGGGAAAATTTGCCGCCAAGAAAGCATTGATGAACCAGAATTTGGGGGGATGGTCGAATTCAAATTCAAAAAATGCTATAAAATATAAAGGGCTTCCCAGCAAACAACACTTGGTCATTTGCAAATTGAGCGATTGCGCAGAACCCAGAGTGTTGTGATCCAAGTGTTGAGTAAGCCCCTGAATTCTCAAGTGATAGATTGTAGCACAGATACAATGACATCAGCTAAGGATGGTCTGGGGATATAATAGGTGATCGTCGACAAGGCCACATAGGCCCTAACTGTGGAGAATGTTCTAGAAGGTTTCAAGATTGTGGCAGAGATCCTGAAATCATCACGTATGCCAAGACCCAAGAAGGAAAAATAAGCAATGGCTCCCGTACGCATGTCCCCGCGGAACCCGCTACGCAACAAACTATCGATGGAGGAGAAAGGGAAAGCTGTCACTATAGAAATAGACGAAGAAGAAGAATATTTGTAGGCCCTTATCATCGCAAAGGAAGAAGACAAAGGCATGAAGGTGCATATTCAACCTACACACTCTGCGACAAAACTGCCCGCCTATATCCCCCCGCGAAAAGGGAATGCCAAAGTGCCCAAGAACCTGGATGAGACCAAGAGTTTGCTCCATACCCCACTCCTGCCAAATGGAATTATGTTTGAAGGCACAAACCTGGGCTGCATGCCGGCCATGAAATTTGAAGATTGGGACCACGATGACCACGAGAAGTTCCCTCACCTTGAGACCAGGAATTTGATGAAGCAAAACACTGTGGGGGTGGTGACAACATTAGAGCCACGGAAGTGGCTGCGAGTGGAAAAGGTCGAGCTACTAAACCTAATATGGGTGCCGGATTTCCACCACGCCCTAAGAGCGATATTCATCATTAGGCAGCTACTCTGCCTAGTGCATGATGGGTATCTATGGCTGGAGGAGACCATGCCCATCATGGCAGACCTAATTCATTGTATTTACTAGATAACATACAATGGAAAGGACCCCGCGACCATATTAGAAGGGAAGGGCAGTGATTTGGCCCTCGCGAAGGCCATGAAGATGAAGTACAAGCTGGAAAAGGATAAGAGGGGCTACGCCATCTCCAACATCAAGGACAAAGCAGTACATGTAGCAACCCAACTCCTAGTAGGCAAAGTTATGCAGAAGTTCCGTGCAGACAATGTACCTGCACCAATGATCGTACTGGCCAAGAAGTGCGCAGAGGGGGTCCAATTTAGCTAGTCCACATTCCTCTGCACGGAATTTTAGAAAATTTCTGCAAAGCATAGGAAGGGGGCAAAATATTCCACTATACATGGTTGTTGATGTTCATAGTACTCGTAGTTGGGGAATTGTCGGAGGATAGTCAATTCCCCTTAATTAACAAAGAGTTACCAGAGGCTGTGAAGTACACTTCGCTCTGGGCCATGAAGGATGTGAAAAGGATATGTGACAGCAAGATCTTCTGGGTGCTCATGGAGATGAACATCTGAATGCGGATCAATCGTATACCACGGTTGTCACCCACGGTTTACAGCGGCCTGCAAAGTTTTGCAAAATTTAAAGCAAACATGCATAACATATATATCAGGGCATGTAAGGATCTGACAAATCAGTGGAAAAACCTACCCTTTGTAGCCACTGAAGACGCCATTTTCACTATCTTGGAGGCATGGCCTCTGAAATGGTGTGCCCCAGATCTTACAGAACTCGAGAGGGTAGCAGCACAAAAGAATAAAGATGACGTCAAGCTGTGCATTGTAGAGTTAGTCGAGAAAAGTGGAAGGAAACAGCAGTAACCAAGGTATGGGTAGTGTGGGAAGTGACACAGAAGGCAGCCGAGTAGGAAAAGGCCGCAGCAGTATAGGAAGCAGCAACGAAGGCAGGTGAGGGCCAAGCAATGCCTTCACAAGGGCGGGCAACAGAGGATGTAGAAATAGAAGAAGGAGGTGCAGACCCAAGGACCGCATCCACACAATTGAAGCACCAATACCCGATAGAGCGAGCAGGATCAAGGAAGAAGGTCAAGGCCTCAAAATTTTCCATTGACCTTATCACCCTAACCAAGGGTAATCTGCATGACATCGGCAAGAGGGTGCACGATGTCACAAATGAGGCTCTCCAAGATTTCATGCAGGAGAACTAGACTGTGTTGGGGACCCTCAGAGTGTAGTTACAAGAAGTACAGGTGTGCCCCACTCAGGTTCGTACCCTTTTGACCAACCTCACAATCAGATCCATGGCACCAGAGCAGATGTTGCACGCGTGGTTGGCGAACATAATAGTGTTGCCGAAAGGGGCTCTAGTTACATCAAATGAGGCCAAAAAGTTTTCGGTTAGCACAATGAAAGTTCTCGGTATAAATCTAGATACCCTTCCACATGAGATACTATATATATTGTAGGATGGAATAACGACAGAGCTACACACCTGGGAGAGCCACGCGCTCCAAGTCCTCAGTGAGTAGAGGATAAATATGGAATAACTCAGCTTGCAGTGTGATGAATTAATGTCAAAAAATCAACAACTAGTGAAGGTGATAGGCGATGCTTAACGAAGAGTCCTAGAGCTGGCTATCCCAGCAGATCTACCAGCGGAGGTGCAGATCCACAGGCTAGCAACAGGAGTCCATAAGGCTGAGGAAAAAACGATAAAGGTTCAGCTGGAGCTGAATCTTCAGATCGTTGAGCTACGGTTAAAGGTGCAGCCATCCACTCCCCTAGAAGTCAGAGAACATCACGCTAATGCTATCACAGCGAGATTGGAGGAAATCGGAGGTGCAATGCGAGACTACACCAGCATGTTGGAAGAATCACTTAAGGTCCTCACAACTCTACAGGAGGACCCCAACATCCAGCGATTAGAGACAGAGGCACACCAACTCCAACAACAGTATGGCAGTGTTCGAGGAATTGTGCAGATGGTGGTCCTCACCCATAGGCTTGTGAGGATGTAGCAGGCTAAGGTACTGAAGGAGAAGGTGGACATAGCACGACATAAAGAGGTAGTTCTAAAAGCACACATCCAACCTTGGATCGATGAGGCCTTCACCATCATAGCAGACATCGAAGGCAAGCTCGCGAACATATAGGAGATGCACACATGGATGCAAAGAAGCACCCTAGACACAAAGGTCTTGGAACAACAGATGTAGCAGATCTAGCAAGCAACAGCTCAGTGCTCTGCTGACCTCAGCATAGTTCGAGAATAGTTGGAGGGACTCCATGCAAATATTGTTGCGCAACAAAGTGACTCAAGGGCAAGTTACGATGTTTGTGTTGGGGGCCTGTTGGGCATGGAATCCCCCCAAGGCATGTTTTGGGGCTCAAAGCCCAAGTTTTGACCCAATCGCGTTGTAAAGCTCTACGAATTGTGGGCGCGGAGCATGAAAAGTATGATAGAGTCATAGGGTTGTCTACCCTAGTTTTGTGATGATATGTTAGCTAGAGAGACCTACCCATGATATGTGGACCATGGGATTGTATAAATAGAGCGAGGCTCTAAGTGTAGATAGGAGATAGATGAAAATAGAGGATGGGAATGAGAAGTCTAAGTGGTTGAGTCGAAGTGTGAAGTGTAATTGGGTCGTAGAGTAGGAGAAGGCTATGCAGTTGAGTGTGCAGAGGCTTAGTAGTTTGCAACTGAGTGCGCGGACCCCTGTAGCTGAGTGCACAGGGCGGAGTCGAGTCTATAACCAAGGAAGGAATTAACAAAGAGAATTTTGTTATCATTTTTGTATCTATTCTTGAGTTAATGAATGATTGATATACTTTGCAAATATATTGTTTATTTACAGCACGCACTTGTATGAATGATTTATGTTGTTAAGTATAACTTAAAGCACGCAAGTAGGTTAAGATAACAACTAACATTAAAATACCAGTAAGATCTTGGGTAATAACGTAGAGCGTAGTGTTCATCACCGGGCTAAGGCTGCGTGAAGGTAGTATATTTGGCTGTGAGGTACGGGAAAGTGCATGAAGTAACATGCACGCAGGGTCAAATTGTGGACCAGTCAAACTCATCAGACATCTCCAGGGTGCGGAAACCTGGTTCTAGCCGAAAGGGCTAGTAGTACTGGGATTTGTTTGGCTAAATTAACTCTGAACCTGGGTCAAGCCCTAATAAGCCAACAAATTTCAATAGAAAAAACATCTCTAAGGGGTGTGAACCTAGATGTGCCATTAGCTAGAGTATCAGCAACAACATTGTTAAACCTAGGAACAGATATGATATTGAAAGCTTCAAAATAATTTATGAGATGTCATACCTCTTGCTGGTAGTTCTTTAGATGCAGAGACAAAAAATGGATGCTATTGTGTTCCTGTCTCGTAATGATTTTTGAATCTCCAATGAATTTTAGGCAGTATGCTTTCAAGTCTATGGCCTTTTTTAGGCTGAGCACCAATGCCTCGTATTGAGCAGTGTTGTTGGTACATTGGAATTTCTAACCTACAAGAGATAAAAAATCTCTCCTTTGGGATTTAGCAAGATGCATCCAGCCCCTGCTCCATCATGGGTTTTTGAACCTTCATCGTACAACATCCACATCTCTGTGCTGGGAAAAGGTAAACCCGACGTATGCAAATTTAAAGAAAAAATTGTGTCATCGTAGCTCAGGGTTTGCATGCGGATTTCAATTTGAGTATTTGGGGAAATGGTTGAGGTCTGAGGCTGATAGCACCTGAATGAAGATTCGAGGAATCATACTTGTAGATCTTATCGTGCGTAACTAATTGGTTCATTAGATATTTCAAGGTTGATAACAATATGTTTCATACAAGGTTCACTATTTACCCTGATCTGGTTATTTCTTCCTTTGTAAGGTAGCCATAAGTGAGACCAAACAGTGGCAAAGTAGCCCTGAAACTTGCAAGGCCAATATCTGTTGAGAAGAAGACCGTAAGCTTCCGGGATGTCTACGACAATTATGTCAATGCACTGGTGCAATCGGGAATCAGAAGATAACTGAATAATGAACTTATTTAATTCTCCAATGGTTGGGACTTGAGACTTGTCAAGTTGGATAATTTTGGCATCAGTTTTCTCTCGTTGAATATTAAGTTTCTTGCATACCGACCAGGGCATAACGTTGGTTGATGCGCCACAGTCAACGAGGTAGTTATGGACGTTGAAATTAAATAGTTCAAAGGTTAAGAGGAATGGAGGAGTTGAGCCTCTCGAGTTGATGTTGGCGGCATTTACTATAGCTTTGAGGTTGACTACATCTAGGGATTGGCCTATGGGATTTCCCTTGCCCAAAGTGGTGGGTTTAATAGGGGCAGAGGAGAAAGCGAAGGTTTTTGGCTATGAGTTCCCACTGAGTTGTCAATTTTCACAACTCAAATAATGAGATTTTAGCTCACATCTTCTTTAAATATTTGATGATATTATAGTCTAACTTTGTGGACAAAGATTCTGGCATTATTCATGGTGTGGCCATGGTAGTCTTAGTAGTAACCCCTTTGGATGCATCTTTAGGTGTGGAGGGGTTCCTTTTCACACTAGCAGGTGATTTTCTCAGGTATAGATCATCTGTTCCTCTGGGTGAGGGGGGAGATGGTTCACTGGTATCAGTCGGGGGCAAGATCCTATGCAACAAATCTTTCTTCTTTTCTTCTAAGGAAGAGTTTGCTACTACACCTTTACTCTTTAGATTGTAACTTTTGGGGAGCTTTTGGGGAGCCTCCCCATAAAAGGCTTCTTGTGTCGTGCACACGTCTCCTCCCTGGCGGATCTCGAGAGTTAACACAATGGAGGGGGAATCCTCACCAAGGGGGGAATCATCTTCTCCTGATTCGTCTATTTCTTCCTCTGCTTCGCTGACGATCTAGTATTCTAATAATTGGGTGACAATGGTGGTCATATTATGTAACCATTGTGGGAAAGTTTTTTCAGAGTGTGAAGCCTGATGGAAAGTGCAGAAGTTACCTTTGCCTAACTCTTCTACGTTGAAGGTAGGATTAGGGTTTTGTGAAACTTTAGGGGGGGAATTATTAGTTTCTCAAAAAAAGGGCTTACTGGGTTTGGACCCTCCCAAAGCATCACTGGTTCTTCGCTTCAGCTTAGACACTTCGTTGGTTAGTTGTTTTAGCTATTTGGTTAGTCCTTCGAAGTCAAAAGGGTCTTTGTCTTTGTCAGCCATTTTACTTGAGGAAGCCTGGTTCCTCTTACCGGAGGACTTTGGATCCTCTCACGACTCATGTTCCAAGGTGCCAATCAAAAGAAGATCCTTTTTACCTCGAGTGTCACAGAAAAATTCTCTTCCAGAGTGAGATTTTCTTTGCGCTTAATGAAAACGGAAATGTGCCATGGCAGGGCCCTTATGTAATAATCAATCATGATGGAATCATTGAGGGCTAAATCCATGGGGAACTTATTTAAAATAGTGGTGACACGTTGATTAAAATATTTTACCTTCTCCTTCATATGGCATTTCAACATGTTGAGCTCCGTGAGGAGCATGGAAGGTGTCTTATCTTCTAAAAACTTGTCCAAAAAATATTTCCAGAACTTGTCCCACATTTAGATGGAGGAGATGGGTAGCGATCGATACGAAGTGGCCACTTTATATTCAAGGGTATGAAAGAATATGTGGCATGCTACGTCGTCAAATTAAATCTTCAACATTTGCAGAGCTAAGTAGAAATTGATAATGTGGTCATCGGCTTAGGTCCCTTTCTCAAGGTCGAACTTTGGGAGGTGTTTCTCAAAATGCAGGGGCATATCCTGGAGGAGGCCTCTAAGGTTTAGAGGGGACTGCACCATCCATGCCAGTGGTGGGGGATGGCGGTTTGGTCTAGGGTTGAAAAGGAGGTGATGATCGTTACCTTCTGATTCACTATCCATACCTGACCTACCGCTGGTGCAAGGGGGGAATATGGCTTCTCTTCTTAGCACTCTGAGATGTCCTAGATCTCTCATGTATTTCGGTTGTCTCTTAGGTTTCTAAGGAGACTTTGATTGTTGTAAAAGTTTATGCGGTCTTTAAGGTATTCCTTGGTCCCTTGTCCCATGATCCCATGAGTGCCCTCAGTGAGAGGTTGATTGTTGACAGGGGTTTCCTCAGTGATTCATCGGTTTTTCCCATGCACCTCCTCTCTATGCATCTCATTATTCTCACCAGTAAAGGTATTCTTAGGCTCCCCTTCTTCATCTTCAGGTTGGCTTTCCAACCCTTCGATAAATAGTCTTTCAACAGCATCTACGTAATCATCCAGGGCTAAGCTAATTAACTGTGATATGGAGTTAACTAGGACGCCCTGATGCACATGTTTAAGGTTGGAGGTACGAGAGTTGGCTAGGGAGTTAGTGGAAAGGATACATCTTAAACCCCTAGCGAATTGGCGTGTGATAGGGTGCAAAGCACTGAGTTGTTCATTAGTGACTTCATACATGGGAAGTTCCTCTCTTCTAGTCGTGTCTTCAAGGAGGGGAGTATGAGTTTGTTCCTGGAGTGGTTTTGTGAAGGGTGGCCCAAAAGGAGGATTATACTGTACCTCAAGGGTGTGGAAGGCCAAGGTTGATTACTTCCTTGATGGGAAGTCTCAGTGTGAGGAGGGATTTTAGTGCTTGCCATAGCCCTCCTTCTAGCGCCAAATCTGTTGATGGGCTAGAATTTATCACCAACAGTCAAGGGGATCTCTCTGGTGTAGGTTCCCAATTAGAGCCTGCACCAAGTGTGTTGGAGATCCCTTCCAGTATGTAGGCCCAACTGCCGTTCAATTTTGTGGAGCTAGCTTTGAACAGAGGTGTGATATAAACTTAGTAGAATGTATGAGCTTTAAGAAAAACAAGAGAATAATTGACAAATATCCTGTATCATACATATATATACCATGAATAGAAAATATGAACCACATAGTCTCACATAAAGTTACTGTTAGCGGGACTTTAGATAAGACTTGTGCAAACTAAATAAATACTATCTAATGATTGCAAAATAAGTTTACAATAATCAACCATTTATCAGTGTACATAATCGTGCAGTCAAAAGAAAGATTATACTCATACCTAAAGAAAAAATTCATTAGCATGTGTATAGAGTGAGTAAACCAAATACCATTCATACGTAGCAAAACCAGATTTGGGGTATGAAATAGCATGTGGAGAGACTGCACATCAAAAATCTTTCAGGAACATCCGATCCATCAAGTGAAGAAATACTCATGGAACCAACACATGGATATTTGAAGAATTCAATAGTGAAAACGTACAATTAGCTCTTGTATTGACTAGAAGAACCACTATTCTCTTAAGCAATATGTATATAACTCTCCAAAAGGTCCTCAGCAAAAAGCCCTTTCAAACAAGGCATGAGGTTACATTTATAAGGTGAGAGAGACCTTTGGTCTACTCTTGACTCTTGGACTTCCTAGTGACCTTTCACCAACCACATGACTCTTAGCATTCTATGTGACCTTGCGCATTCATAGAGAATTCCGTGCTATCATAGTACACAAAGAAAAATGACTATTATCCTAGTTGACTAAGTTGTAGATGGCGAGTTCTAGGATACTGAGCTTGCGATTTTCTGTTAGACAAGTGTGCCATATGGTGTATTCTACCATGATGGGAGAGACTGGTGGCTGGCCTTCATCATGTCAGTGTAAGCACTCCAGGGCGTCTGGGAAAAAGGTACCTCGCTTGGCACGTATATGATTGTTTAAGGTACCCAACTTGGTGTAGAGCCTTACTGGTTCTACGATGTAATGCTTGATATTTTCTCTTCGGACCGGAATACCTTGTGTGTGGGCAATTTGTCTATATGTCTCCATGAATGCTTGAACCCCATTGTTGATCTCCTCCTGATTTCTGACCTATTCAATTTCTCCTATAGAAGGGGACCCATGCAATTGGATTACTGACTCCAAACTATTGAACAGTTGCATGTAGGAAGCCAACACCCTATTTGCATCTTTAACCAATTTTTCTCTTGACTACACTTTGATACAAAGTGTCTAGTCAATTTAACATCTTAAATTTCTCTACATAAATTATCAATCTGGATATCGTAAACTGATGAAGTGTGGTGCACCATATGTGCTTAGTTAACCTTTTTCTTACTTCGTTGCTTTATAGTTTATGTTGTTTTTGGGGTTTTGTTCTTGTTGGTTTCCTAAAGTGTTTAAAGCAAATGGAAATATTATTCTAAGGTCTTAAGAATACTTTTAAAGGTCAAGTATGGATGTAGATTTCAAGACAAGGTTTATGTCCCTTATGGTAACTTCCAAAACTTAGCACTTCAAAAGATCTCAAAACATGCTATTAATACTTGAACAGGAATGTAAATATGCAGCTACTTAAATCAAACAAAATATGAAATACTGATCATGAGATCACTGTCTCTGCTGCCCATCTAATTATAAAAATAAAATCTAAACTATTGCACTCAAACAAACTAAAAATTGCAGACTAACGAAAGCAAGATCAATTTACTTCACTTATAATCCGATAGCCCACCAAGTAGCTTTTCCGGGTTAAGCCATGGCTCCAGAGGTAATGTCAGTAACATGAAGAATTGATATCTAAATTACCTACTTGCAAATGAAAGTAAAATCAAGTCACTTCACTTATAATTCGATAGCTCGCCAAGTAGCATTTCGGGGTTAACCCATGGCTCTGGAGATAACGTCAAAAACATGAAGAACCTGTCTAAATTACCTACTTGCAAATGAAAGTAAAATCAAGTCACTTCACTTATAATCCAATAGCTCGCCTAGTAGCTTTTCGGGGTTAAACCATGGCTCTGGAGATAATGTCAATAACATGAAGAACCTGATATCTAATTGCAGAGATGAAAATAAAATCAAATCACTTCACTCATAATCCGATATCTCGCCAAGTAGCTTTTCGAGGTTAAGCCATGGCTCTGGAGATAACATCAAATGACATGAAGAATTTTATATCTAAACTAACTAACAATAGTAAATAAATAACACTGAAATCAAAGCATAACTGAAATTGAAAAGCTTAAGCAAAAGTTCAGCAGAGAGGCAAATCTCATGTCACTATTTGATGCAAAAACATGTAAAAAAAACTAATCTACAACCAATCGGTTGAACGCACTTGCATGAATTAAAATTGCATGAATGAAAAATCTAAACTATCAAACTTGAAAGCAATAAAATGACATACTTGAATGAAATCAAAGCAAAATTACAAAATAAAATCTACTCTACCTTACATTCTAATATGCTCCATGACATCTACTTCACATTTCCTTCTATGTTGAGAACGTCAAAGCTTTATTCAAATTCTTCAAAATTACAAAGTAAAACAAAGCTCTCCAAAGCTTTCAAAAGCCATCAAGGAAGAACTATAATCTCCAAGCTAAGCTAAGGCTAACAAGCTAACAAGCTAACAAATGAAGGAGAGAGATCTCCTATTTATACAAAAAGATGAGAAGCCATCTCATTAATGAGAGTCCATGAATCTCTCCCTCTACCTCTAGAGTCCTAATCAAAATAGGAACTGATAAGACGCATCTCTTCTTAAAGTTTCAATACAATTAGGAGATGTGACACATATCCTCATGATCCCATGATTCTTTCCACTCAAATTCGAATTTGGCCTTAGAGTACCACATAAAGGTCTTCTAGAAGCCTCCTTTTGACCTACACATGTCAACAATCTCAACCCACTTGTTAGGTATAAGCATATGCACATTATTTTCTAATTTTTAACGTCAAATTCACTTAAAAAGGCTAAGAATTAATCAAGTTTGGAAAAACATAAATGTGGCCCAATGATAATGAAAGTGGGATGAATGTAGTGACATAGTAGTGAAATGGAGGTGAAATGGAGGTGATATAATGGACATAATAGTGAAAGTGTAATGGAGATGGATGACATTTTCAAGACCCAACACAAAGTTGGACCTTGGTATTCTGGATAACAATCCAATCTTTCCTGGGAACTACTGTCGAGGCTTCGGGGTGCTTTTCAGACCACTCATGTATTTTATCTAAGGCAGTCATGGCCTCCTTGAGCATGGAAACCCTTTCTTTTGAGCGAGTTTGAATAGCCACTATGGGGGCTATGGTGTGGTCCAGTTTTGTCATTTCTTCATAAACTGCTGCCATAGTCTCCCCCAAGATTTTTCTTTTTGATGCGACTATCACTTGGAAATCAGCTGATCCTGTATGTAACAGGCGAAGCGTCGTGTTTTTCTCCTCCATGTTTCTCTTCCCTTGTTTTGCAATGCTGGCCCTTTGCTCAAATGCGTTTAACCTATTTTGAAAATCTATAATCTGTTTACTCATTCGGGCTATGTTGTGTTCTGTGGCAACTAGGAATGTTGTACCGGCGGAGGTAATCATTAGAGGGTTTGACGTGATATTTGGCATGATATTTGTTTCCGTAGTTACTAACAATGGGTCAACTGGGTTTTGGCTACAGGAACTCTTCCTCTCCTGTATAATCTTGAGGTTTACTTCATCAAATGTGATTTTAGTCAGATCTAGAACCTCCTCCTCTTGATCTTCTAAGATGCCTAGCTCTCGGAGGGGTAAGTGTCCGCCAGCGAGGGGAGTAATGGGAGGTACATCCAAAGGGGGAAGCTCACTCTGTCCTGAGCTTGGATCGACCACACTACTCGTCTCTCCATGTTCATTCACTATCACTTCCTTCTCCCTGTTTGCCCTAAGCTCCTCATCCTATTGCCTCTTTTCCCTTTCTGCTAGTGCCCATTTCCTTTCTAGCTCTTCCTCCATGTTCTTTAGTTCCTGTTCTAATCTTTGTTGTTCATCTTGTTTTTTCCTCGCAACTTCTTCTGCTTGTCTCTGCTTTTTAGCCTCTTCTTCCTTCCTTTTCTCTTCCTCATCCTATGCTCTCTTTTCTTCTTCCTGCATCCTTTTCTCGTTTTCCTGCCTTTTCTTCTCTATCTCATCATGTGCTCTCTTTTCTTCTTCCTGCCTCCTTTTCTCATCTTCCTACCTTTTCCCCTCTATCTCATTCTGGCTTTAGGCACTGGGTTCCTGCTATTGTTTGCTTTCAATGAGGTGAAACCAAAGCATATAATCCAGCCTAGCTGTAAGTACAGTTTGATAAAGAAAAAGTGGAAAATATTCATGAGCTTGATTAGTACTTTTCATGGGATTACGAGTTGACAGAGATTGTTTCATTGCAGAGTTTTGGCTAAAAGTATAGTTAGACTGCCAGGCACGTCATAATAAAATCAAACATGTACACAAAACTTGTCAATGAAGACAATATCCACAAGTACCAACTCATGTCCTGCTATTTTAGTGCGTACAATGCCAAGTAACCTACAAGAATGAAAGAACATAGGAATAGTTGTTAAATGGGTGCAATGGAGAAGCGTCGTGTTCAATTGGGATACGTCTCTAAACAGGTGTAAGAGTGAAGTGCAAACTTATTAAAGACGGGAGGCATTAACGGTAGGAGACATGGTGGAGTAAGGTTAGATGCCAACACATAGTTGATTCCTAAATCAAAATTCCCTTGCCGAATTAAATCACAGCCTGTTCATTAATTAAAATATGTTTTTCTTCATGCAGCAGGCAAAAAGAGGCTTCAGAGAATTGAGAAATTCTCTCAAACCGCCATGAATTTCTTAAAACGGTTCTTGGGTTATCTAATTGACCCTATCCCGAAAAAACCCATGTTTTATTTTTTCCAAATTCACCTCTGTTGGCCAGATCGTGCATTGAAAGTTTGACGTTTTTCTCTGTTTTACGTTTTTATGGATTACTGTGTTTGAATTTTTTTATTTGTAGGTTCATGAGCATCTTGGAAAATTCTTGTAGCAGTATTATGAGTAGCCATAGTGAAAACCTACTACATGGAACTTTGCATTGATTTTATGTGCTCGGAGATAGCAACTGTCTGTTAGACTTTTCCTAAATAACACACCGGTTTTTTTTTATCTGCTGAGTTTGCATTTTATAATCTGAAACTGTGTTTTTTTTTTTCTCTCTACTCTATTAACTATCTGCATAGAATTACTAGATTGAAAAAGAAATGAAAAAAAATAGAAGTTTCTCTTGCAGTGCAGCGTCACACTCTCTCTCAATTCTAGCCTTTTCAAGCTCTAAATATTGACCCTTCCAACTCTTCGAAGAAGGAAAGCATGTAGATAAATCTGGAACAAAAATAATAGTGATTTCTTTGTGGCTTGGCAGACTATCTTGCACCTTAGCAACAATCTCTCTATTAGTTTTGTTTAGCAATTTCTATAATCCATTGAAAGCTCTCCATATGAGTAAGATACATGATTCAGATGAATGCAAATGGGTTGCTTACAAAGGGCTGAAGATTTTTACTAACACTAGCCTGCTATTGTTGATTACAAGAGTCAAGCAAACAACTAGAGAAGGCTTTTGCAATTTTTTTTTTTTTAAATATTTTTACAAGTTCGTTTTAAGGCCAAAGCTTGAACAGGAATGTAGATTTTCTATTGAGGCCACAGTGAAAGCTAGGATTGAAGATAGCCATAGATTGTTTTCTCTTCTCTGAAATTGTAAATTTTTATAAGAAGGATTAATGATTTTCAATTTCAGGGAGCAAAGACTTCAAGTAAAATATACTAAAAACAGGACTTTGACTGAGGTCTTAAGCTGATTTTTTATCAATCTGGGCTCGGTGACTAGGATAGGATCCATGTTGAGACAATTCTGGAGATGCCCACGTGGTCAGTTTCTTCATTGGATGCCTGTAACCTATTAAACCTTGAAATTAGTTGCGTAATTCACAGTTATCTATGGAATTAGGCTACATTCCACAGCTAAGTTGAAAAATCTTATTAAAACAGGACACAATGTTTTAAAGACCACTACAAACCACAACCAGTCAATCTTGGACAACTGAACCTATCAAAGCAGTTGGGTTTCATTATTATTATTTTGTTTTGTTTTTTTTTTTTTGTTATTGAATCAATTGAAATGATGAAGTTTATTTTGTCTCCTTTTTTTTCTACATAACAACTCTTTTTCTGATCCTCCAGATCACACAAAGTGCAGGAGGAGAGCATACTCAAGAATTATAATTTTCTTTTTTAATGTAAGAAATAAGGTCTCCTAATTACACTTCCTCGGCAACGGCACCAAAATGTCTAGTCAATTTAACGTCTTAAATTGCTCTACATAAATTATCAATCCGAGTATCGTAAACTGATGAAGTGTGGTGCACCATATGTGCTTAGTTAACCTTTCTCTTACTTCGTTGTTTTATAGTTTATGTTGTTTTTGGGGTTTTGTTCTTGTTGGTTTCCTGAAGTGTTTAAAGAAAATGGAAATCTTATTCTAAGGTTTTAAGAATACTTTTAAAGGTCAAGTATGGATGTAGATTTCAATACAAGGTTTATGTCCCTTATCGTAACTTCCAAAAATTAGCACTTCAAAAGATCTCAAAACATGTTATTAATACTTGAATGGAAATGTAAATATGCAACTACTTAAATAAAACAAAAGTTGAAATACCGATCATGAAATCACTGTCTCTAATGCCCATCTAATTATAGAAATAAAATCTAAACTATTGCACTCAAACAAACCAAAAATTGCAAACTAACGAAAGCAAGATCAATTTACTTCACTTATAATCCAATAGCTTGCCAATTAGCTTTTCTGGGTTAAGCCATGGCTCCGGAGATAACGTCAATAACATGAAGAATTGATATCTAAATTACCTACCTGCAAATGAAAGTAAAATCAAGTCACTTCACTTATAATCTGATAGCTTGCCAAGTAGCTTTTTGGGGTTAAGCCATGGCTCTGGAGATAACGTCAATAACATGAAGAACCTGATATCTAAATTACCTACTTGCAAATGAAAGTAAAATCAAGTCACTTCACTTATAATCTGATAGCTCGCCAAGTAGCTTTTCAGGGTTAAGCCATGGCTCTGGAGATAACATCAATAACATGAAGAATCTGATATCTAATTGCAGAGATGAAAGTAAAATCAAATCACTTCACTCATAATCTGATAGTTCACCAAGTAGATTTTCGGGGTTAAGCCATGTCTCTGGAGATAACGTCAAATGACATGAAGAATTTGATATCTAAACTAACTAAAAATAGCAAATAAATAAGACTGGAATCAAATCATAACTGAAATTGAAAATCTTAAGCAAAAGTTCAGCAGAGAGGCAAATCTCATGTCACTATTTGATGCAAAAACATGTAAAGAAAAGCTAATCTACAATCAACCGGTTGAGCACACTTGCATGAATTAAAATTGTATGAATGGAAAATCTAAACTATCAAACTTGAAAGCAATAAAATGACATATTTGAATGAAATCAAAGCAAAATTAAAAAATAAAATCTACTCTACCTTACATTCTAATATGCTCCATGACATCTACTTCAAATCTCCTTCCATGTTGAGAACATCAAAGCTTTATTCAAATTCTTCAAAATGACAAAGTACAACAAAGCTCTCCAAAGCTTTCAAAAGCCATCAAGGAAAAACTATAAACTCCAAGCTAAGCTAAGACTAACAAGCTAACAATCTAACAAATGAAGGAGAGAGATCTCCTATTTATACAAACAGATGAGAAGCCATCTCATTAATGAGAGTCCATGAATCTCTCCCTCTACCTCTAGAGTCCTAATCAAAATAGGAATTGATAAGACACATGTCTTCTTAGAGTTTCAATACAATTAGGAGATGTGACACATATCCTCATGATTCCATGATTCTTCCCACTCAAATTCGAATTTGGCCTTAGAGTGCCACATAAAGGCCTTCTAGAAGCCTCCTTTTGACCTACACATGTCAACAATCTCAACCCACTTGTTAGGTATAAGAGTATGCACATTATTTTCTAATTTTTAACCACAAATTCACTTAAAAAGGCTAAGAATTAATACAGTTTGGAAAAACATAAATGTGGCCCAATGATAATGAAAGTGGGATGAATGTAGTGACATAGTAGTGAAATAAAGGTGAAATGGAGGTGATATAATGGACATAATAGTGAAAGTGTAATGGAAATGGATGACATTTTCAAGACCCAACACAAAGTTGGACCCTGGTATTCTGGATAACAATCCAATCTTTCCTGGGAACTACTACCGGGGCTTCGGGGTACTTTTCAGACCACTCATGTATTTTATCTAAGGCAGTCATGGCCTCCTTGAGCATGGAAACCCTTTCTTTTGAGCGAGTTTCAATAGCCACTATGGGGGCTATGGTGTGGTGCAATTTTGTCATTTCTTCATAAACTGTCTCCCCCAAGATTTTTCTTTCTAATGCGACTATCGCTTGGAAATCAGCTGATCCTGTATGTAACAGGTGAAGCGTCGTTTTTTTCTCCTCCATGTTTCTCTTCCCTTGTTTTGCAATGATGGCCCTTTGCTCAAATGCATTTAACATATTTTGAAAATCTATAATATGTTTACTCATCTGGGCTATGTTGTGTTCTGTGGCAGCTACGAATGTTGTAACGGCAAAGGCAATCATTAGAGGGTTTGATGTGATATTTGGCACGATATTTGTTTCCGTAGTTACTAACAATGGGTCAACTGGGTTTTGGCTACAGGAACTCTTCCTCTCCTGTATAATCTTGAGGTTTACTTCATCAAATGTGACTTTAGTCAGATCTAGAACCTCTTCCTCTTGATCTTCTGAGATGCCTAGCTCTCGGAGGGGTAAGTGTCGGCCAGTGAGGGGAGTAATGGGAGGTACATCCAAAGGGGGAAGCTCACTCTGTCCTGAGCTTGGATCGACCATGCTACTCGTCTCTCCATGTTCATTCACTATCACTTCCTTCTCCCTATTTGCCCTAATATCCTCATCCTATTGCCTCTTTTCCCTTTCTGCTAGTGCCCATTTCCTTTCTAGCTCTTCCTCCATGTTCTTCAGTTCTTGTTCTAATCTTTGTTGTTCATCTTGTTTTTTCCTCGCAACTTCTTCTGCTTGTCTCTGCTTTTTAGCCTCTTCTTCCTTCCTTTTCTCTTCCTCATCCTATGCTTTCTTTTCTTCTTCCTGCGTCCTTTTCTCGTCTTCCTGCCTTTTCTTCTCTATCTCATCATGTGCTCTCTTTTCTTCTTCTTGCCTCCTTTTCTCATCTTCCTACCTTTTCCCCTCTATATCATTCTGGCTTTAGGCATTGGGTTCCTGCTATTGTTTTCTTTCTAGTTCTCTCCGCCTCTTTAGCTCTCGCTTCTTTCTCGCTAGTTTGGCATTTCTTTGTATGAGTGTAACTTACTCTTCCTCGTTGCTGCTTAGATGGTCTTTCACTTCTTTTCCTTTTTGCTTCCTTGATGTCTCCACTCCCTTCGGTGTTCTTTCTCTAAGGCTTTCATCATCCTGGAAATCATCAAGGAGTTTATCTTCTATGGCCTATTTCTCACCGAGGCTGATCTCCATTGTGGAGTCATACCAGTTCCTAATTTTGTCGTCGCGATCCTTCCTATTATGGGTGTTAGTGTCGGTCTTGAGCCCTCCATCGGTGATCAATAACTCTTTGCATATGCATATGTAGGTGTCTCATCAGCATCAATTTTGCATCCCGTTAGGCATGCCATAACACTGATGGAGGAGCTGGTCTTGTTCCCTTCTTGGCTTTGCTGGAATCAGGTCATTTCATTTGAAAAAACTTGTGTCACACTTGTTTCAGTTTTGTCTTGAAATGTCAAGTCTAGGTCTAGGGTTTCGGTCAAAATCCTTTCAAGGTCATGAGTCTAAAGTCCAATAGTCCCCAGCAAGCTAGAAGGAGGTTTGTAATTATGGTCTATTGATATTTTCATCTGCTACAACTCATTTATTCCTTGGATTTAAAAACTCTGTTTTTAAACCCAAGGTCATGTGAAATTTGCAAAAATAAGCAAAATCTTCATAAATCTTCAAAATGCCGGAAGCAACCCTGGTTTCCTCGTCAGAATCCATCAAAGAATCAACCTGCAAAAAGAACCAAGTGAAAACACTCAAAAAATCAATTTCAGGCAAAGTGCAACTTAAAAAACAGTGTTAAATTAAATGCCAAAACATGCAACATTTGAAAGTGGGTTTGATGTTTTAATTTTTTTCAATGTGGACCTATAAAGACTAAAAAGCTCTCTTCATGGCCTCATTATGCATTTGCAACCTGCAAGACACAAAGAGAAGCAAAGAAAGGCGATTTTGCAGCGATTTTGGTCATTTCTGGAGGAGCGACTAGTCGAGTTGGAGGTGCGACCAGTTGGGCAGGTGCGACTAGTCAGAGCTGCTCCCATAGTGTAATTTTTGAACTGGTGCGACCAGTCAGAGAGGTGTGACTAGTCGAGTTGGAGGTGCGACTAGTCGAGCTGGGTTTGCCAGAAACTTGCTAAATCGCCCAAATCGCCCTCCCAAACTGCTAAATCGACCAGACACCGAGAGTTATGAGCCTAGTGATGACCATTCATCAGCTACAGAGGTGGTGGTACAGCAGAGGTTTCCTAAGAAGGGTGGTCACCATAGGAGACAGGAACCTACTTCTTTGGCAGCATTGCAGGCTTGTCCTTTGGCAATGAATGGTTTTCGGTACATGTCATGTTTTCAGTTCTGTGAGAGGCTTGCTCACATTCAGCATCATACCGAGTTGGCACGTTTATTTGTTTTGCACCTTCATGATGGACATGTCACTCTTGCAGGGGTGGATTTTGTGCTATCTCCAAAGATGATTTCAGAGGCTACCGGGATACCGAATGTAGGAGAAGTGTGGCCCAAGCACAAATTGCTGGACTTTATCTTTTTTGAGCCATATGTCAGGCCCTCATTTATGTGCCACCTGTCAGGGGTCTTTCCTTCCAGATTCCTCCGGGCGGAGTATGTTTCGATCATGAGGCTTATCATGCAGTACTTTACATGTGAGGGAAGATTTTCACAGGTCTCCTCTTGTCATATTCGCATGTTGATGCACTTTACCAGGGTGAGGATGATGAACATCCCAGTTTTCTTCTACCAGGACATTTAGAGGATGTCATCCGTATTTCAGAGGCAGACCCTAGCCCAGCAGCATAGGAGCTTGTGCCATCATGGTCTCATTCAGCTTATTGTTTCTTATCAGTTGAGGCAGCAGGGTATTTCATGGGTAGACTTCATTTCTCATGAGGTCTTTACAATGCCATCACGGTCATAGCCAGAGCCAGAGAGAGGTCAGCCAGAGCCAGAGATCATTCATGAGGAGGGAGGTCCATCACGCCAGGCAGAGATTATAGTGCCGACTCATGTTGTTTCCCCACTACAGTGTACATATCAGAGAGGTCATAGGACCTTGTTTGCAGCAACTCGACGAGTATTTTCTCCACAACAGGTGGAAGGGGTCTCGTCATCATCATCAGAGCAGCGAGTGTTATCTCCACATCAGGTGGAAGGGGCCTCGTTGCCGACAGCAACACAGGTAGCAGAGAGGGGCAAGCAGCCCATGATTGAGGAGAGAGTGTCTAGTGCTCCGGTTATTGATCTCGACGCTCATTCTCCTAGCACAGAGCTCAAGGATATTATCCAAGAGAAAAGCGTCGAGATCCATTCGCTGCAGACACAATTACTGATGGAAAAATGGATAATAAAATATTTGGAGCAGCGAAACAAACAGCTGGAGGATGAGAAAGAATTGGATGAGCTATGGCGAATTCGAAGTGACCGAGTCATCAACCGTAGGAGGCCCGGTGACTTGCTGCCCAAGGAGAGAGAATCCATGCTTATCCGAGTGAACACACACTTAGAGGGTCTGTTGGCTAAGGCCAATCGGAACAACAAGTTGCTAAGAAACATGAAAAATCATTATTGGGCAAGAATGCATGTTTGCAAGGCAAAGATGAAAATTCTTCAAAGGAGGTTGACCAAGGCTCCCAAAGGAAGGAAGAAGACGAACCCGCTCAGTATCTTGGATGAGGCTTCACCTACTCACCATGGTACTCATTATCTTCCTCCAAGCAGCAAACCCAAGAGATTTTGAGGATTTTGAGGCATTTTTGTCATTTTTTGGAATTTTACAGATTTTGGCCACTCGAGTGGTCTCACCCCCTATGAGACCAGTCGTCGATACAGCTCGGAACAGGGAAAACTCTACATGGTTGGATTTTTCATGCAAAAGTACACTTTCCTATGGAAGGGTTTCAAATTTTGTGAAGATTTGGGCACCCAAAAGCTCAAAATACAGCCAAATTTTGACTTTCTGCCCCTTTTTTGAGTTGCAGAAATAAGTCTTGGGAGATTTGATTTTTGAGGGGTCAAATCAATTACAAATTCAGAAATTCCAGTTGGGTTAGAAATTAGACTTCCAGACCTTTCCAAAGAGCTATCCTGCACCTGATTTGGACTCCGGGAAGGCCCTCAAACAATGCTGCCAAAAGGTGCAACCAGTCAAGCCAGAGGTGCGACCAGTCAAGCAAAATTTGCCAGTTTTTGACCAATTCGGCCAGTTAAGCATAGTTTTCACTTGGGTTGACCATTTGGGCATGTAATTGATGGATTATTGAGTAAATTTCATGGAATTAGATACTTTTACTCTTCTTTACCTCTTCTAGAAGCTTCTTTGATGTAAAAAGTGAATATTTAATGCATGGATAGGCTTCCTAACTTTTAGAGGCAAGTTGTTGTGCTGGCCTATTATCTAGTGACTGATTTAGAATGAGTTACAACAGCTCCTAGGAAGCTGAGCTCGAGCCCTAGAGGTGGGGGAAGAGGTTAGACCTTCTATATTATGCCTTCTCTTTCTCATTTTCATGGTTGGAGTCTAGAGGGAGAAGTGCTATTGTATTTTTGACTTGTATTTTCTGCAATTTGAGGAAAAGGAAGGCCAGGGTTTTGCAGACTTCATTGTGGATTCTTGTGGATTATTATGTTGATGGTGTGTTTCCTACTGTTACTGTAAGTGTGTTTATGTGTTCCATTTCTCAATCTCTTGCTGCTATTTAAACAAAAGAAGTGATAAAGTTTGAATTCATGCATGCCATGCTCAGCTTTCAATTTTGTTTAAAATTTATGTTTTCCACTGTCTAGAGAGGATTTGAATTCATTGTTCGCCCTCTTTAGCCTCTCTTCTTTCTTCCCTGATCATCTCTTTCAGCTAAAGGCATCAGCATAGACTCCTACCTTGCCCCAAAGACCCACCTGCAAAAACTGAGCTCAATCCCCGCACCCTGAATTGCACTCCCTCCAATTGCCACCAAAAAACCCAAAAAACTCCAAATCAACCCTCCTTATCAGTTTACTAGCCTAAAATCCTTGTTCCTAATTGGTAAACTCATCCTATTGACAAAATTCACCGAGTTTTGACCCGAGAGAGCCTTCTCATACCTCGTAGGGCTAGCTACGAGGTGAAATGGTTTGATGTAGCTTTGAGGTTTGTCTATCTCAGCCTAGGTGAAATCTCAAGCGCTAACAATGGGCGTAAGACCAACTGAATTTTTCTTTCTTACAATGGGCAACTATGACCTTTTCGGGGTCATATGTTCTGTAATTTAAGGTAACAAAATGGCTCCCCTCTAGTTCTTCAGCTTTTGCTTCGACTTGTTTGAATTTTTCTACTACGTACGCTCCAATAGTAAGAGGAAAATGTGGCCAATGTTTCTTCTTACCTTTTCTTATCACTTTCGAGAAACCTTGTGTCATCTAGTAACAGACCTCTCGTAGAAGAGTCCTATATGTGACGAAATTGGGTAGAGTGTGCAGAGCTTTATGAGTACCAAACACCCTGACTACTATTCCTTCATCGATAGGGAACTAGTGAGCTACTTTAACTATGGTCCTCATGGCTCTCTTTGACATGCAAGGTGGATCTTTCCCAAACAACAATTGGTATAATGGGATGATAAATGTTTCAGATATTATATCCAATGTGGCTTTATAAGTGATGTCCCAGAAGACCTTGTAGTGGTAGTGGACAGGTAGGGGTATTGATGAGTCCCAATTGTAGCTCTAGTGCTCAAAGTGGCATCTCAAACAGATAGCGTCAAGGAGGTACGAAGACATATAAAATTCTGGAGGTTTCTCGAGAGGTGGGCTTTGGCCGCAGCTATTTTGGTCCTCAAGGATGATGATAGGATGCTCGCCCAAAAGAAAATAATTCCCTGAGTGACAACAGCATACATGAGTGGGACTCATGTGCTATAAAACACATCACAGTCTGCCTTTCCATATAGTCGAAACATCATTGCAGCAATTAACTGATATACCCTACGTAGCCCTTCTGTCTTGTATGCCTGGTCTATCCTAACTTGGAATTTCACAAGTTCTTGCCACCAATCCCACAAGATGTCTTTCATCAAGGTAGTGAATCTGGCGAGCCACTTGGTGTTAAAAATATATTGCTTTTCAGGCAATTTGTAGTAGGCGCTAATGTTCGTAGAAGCAATGGTGGCTGTAGGTGCCCCATCATGACCCCTAATCATCCAATCTTTTATGCTTGTACACTGCAAGACCCATTCGATGCTCTTAGCACACAGAAATATTGGTGGATGAGCCACCACTTTATGTAATCTTGACCTTTTGACATTGATATATGCATGAAAATCCTCCTTTGTTTTTGCGATATCCCTCTTAGCAAATTCTTCATAGATCTCATACCAGAAAAGCCTGGTGGTTTTATTTATGTTGCAAGTCGTTTCTGTAAAGATAGGTGGCTGTTCATTTGGATCTATTTCTCATGCCCCACTTCCTGATGCACCTTGAGCTATTTTAGTAGTCGGGTGACCCATCTCGTCTTCAAAAGAGGAAATGGATATGCACTCGAGCTCGACGTCACCTAGCATGTCAAAAATGCAATACCACGATGAGAGAGAGGGCATGACAATAAATTAAAAACACCAAAATAAAGCATAGCTAGTGAGAGGAAGGTCATGGGGATGAGTGAGTCACAAGGTATCCGATGAAAAAAAAATGTGACAATGCAACTAAGGTCATAGGTCGGGCGCGACCGCAAGGTCAAGATGTGAAAAGGCAGATTGTGGATCACACAGCCAGTGGTGGTCACAAGTCTCAATAGTAGGAGGTCGCATGGAAAGAGGAGTCAAGAGGCCATGATGGTAGGAGGTCGTGGGGAAGAGGAGTCGTGAGGTTGCAAATTCACTACGTCGCAGAGTCGCAGAGTCATGGGGTCGCAAAGAGAAGGATATCGCGGCCGCAAGGAATACGACTATGGTTCAGATTGTCTTAGAGGAAGCCCTGAACAACTTCGGGAGACTGGGGTCACTCTTAGAAGGGTAGAGCCTTGGGTTCTTGATATAATAAGGAGGATCAAGTGTAAGGAAAACTAAAACTTTGAGTGAAGGAGGGGGGAAGGCTAGGGTAATTTATGAGGCACAAACGAAAAGGAGAGCTAAGTAAAGGGCTAAACCCTAGGGCAGGAGGTAAGCCAGAGGTCAGGAGATGCAGTTTATGACATTTGGAATAAAATAATCTTTGCAGGAGGGAGGAAACTTACTTACCAGAGTTAGACACGGGTGCAAAGTCAGGTTGGAGGGATTTATGGTTTCCAGTGTGACCAACAGAGCTTTGCCAAATGTGACCAGGGTGCCCTCCTATTTATAAAATCATCACATGTGCAGAGGTCATGAGGGTTGCGAGGGAGGATTTTGTGACCTTGTGACTCGTGGGTTGCAAAGTCGCATGGGTCGCGAAGTCGCATAGGTCATGAGGTTGGGTTGGAAGATGTAGGTAAGTGATGCAACCTTGCAACCTTGCGAGTCATGGAGTTGCACAATCGAGTAGCTGCACAAGTGACTGACAGTAACTAAGGTGACTTTGCGACTTTGCGACTTGGAAAGTTGTGAGGTCGCAAGATTGCGGGGTCACATGGAAGCTAGGCAGTTGGAAGTGTGACCTTGCGACCTTGCGACCCGCGATTCGCCAAGGTCGCAAGAGTTGTCGTGGTCGTGGGTATATGCGATAATCGCATTTTGACTATGCGATCTGGTCTTATCTCATGAGTGTATGACTTGGCTTAACATAGCCAAAAATTTGGATTTTCCTCAATTTTACTGACACTGAAGAACATTCGGGAAAGGCCTAAGGGGGGCGAAGCTTAGGCTTGATGTAGGGGGTCCAAAAATTTAATGTTTACCTGGATTTTTGGAGGTGTTGTCACAATGGGTACAACAGACGTCTATCTAGTCAACCATCCAGCAGCTTGTGGACTCATCGAGTTTGGTTGTGGGTGTGTTTGCTCCTTTCATTTTGTTTTTGGTCCCTCTTATGACTTTGACCTCTTTTTGCACAAGTTTGAAAAAGTTTTATTTACTAGTTTGAATGTCTTTTTCTGACATAGATTACATTGTCAGCCTTGTGTTTAGCCAAGTCAGTGCTTTGTCGATCTAAACAAACTTCTCTTTTCATGTTTTCATCTTCTTGAAGAGCTCATAGTCTCAAAAAATTTCTCATTGAAAGATTGCATGCGAAAGTTTGTTTCGTTGTTTCATGAGAAAATATGAAATTCTAGCTTAATGCTTCATTATGATTTGCATCTCTGAGAAAGTAGAATTGCATCAGCATTTGAAAAGGAAGAGAAAATTTTCATTTCGAAAGGGCTAATAGATAAGTTCTTGTCGGGAAATTAGGAATTGGAATGCATTTTTCATTAGTTTATTTTTCAAAAAGTGAAGTAGTGAAGAATCATTTCATTTTCAATTGCTTGATTGTTTGCATTTGATTGAGGAGTTTTTATCCTCTATAGTGTAGGCATTTCATCGAATTCAAAGGATCTTGTCTCATTTAGTTTCATTTTAGGTTTTTCGAGTAGCATCGCTAAGACCTGAAAACTGAAACTTAACTCATATCAACTCTAAAATGAATTCAATTTACCTAAGGCACATTTGACATTAATGATCACATCTAGAAGGTCTAGGCTAGAGATGTGTTCTGGCCTCTGTAAACCTAGCAGTTGTCGTTAGCTTCGACATTAGATAGCACTAGCATGGATTTGTGCTCCCTGTACCTTCACGTATGTAACGGGAGACCCCGCTAGGCTACAATCCTTTTATCCTTAGGAAGCTGAGTTGGCTACCTTGCAAACGTGATACACCAAACACAACATTCGGGGAGATTTTCTACTCATACTTCTTGGTTCGCTAGGAGGTATTATGTAGTTCATGGTGTTACACAGTAATTTGTCACTGTCCCTGTTACCCTTTCTCCCGCACATTGGAGGACTTATTTTAAGACCTGTGAGAAGTGACATAACCTGAAAACACCTGCATTGTATCCCCTTGAGTATGTACTTCATATGCCCTGAAGACACCTTCTGAAAAATACCCATAAAAATAGCCCTTTTTCCATTGGCGATGTTCCTCAGTGTATCACTCGCGCCAATGAGGGAAACCCTCCAAAGAGGGCGCGCTAGCTGGTGCTCTGTCCCAGAGTCGCACTCGCGCCAGCCCAGTTGCATAAAGTTTTTAACAAACCAACTTGCGAAGGTTCTTCCTAACCTATTCATGAACTAATTCCAATTTGAGTTAGTTCAGTTGGGCTTCGAATCTCCATAGAAAGGAAGTAGTTATGCACCTCTCATGGAAGCTTCTTAATGATAAGGACAATCCCATGAATCTTGTGGATGATCCTATCTCCTTCTCCTCTCTCTATATAAGCTTGTCCTTTTGCCTTTGACAAGCTAGTTAGTAATTCTACTCTTCAAGCTCCAAATTCTAAATCCCAAAGTCTGAGAATTGCTAGGCTTATGCTACAAGAGGTCTTGTTCATCCCTATAAGGTTATATCTTTAATGAGGAGATCCATGTCCAAGTAACCAAGAAGAGAGAGGCTTGTTCCCCATTCCTAACAAGCTTTGCAAGGCATGTGTTGCTGATCACCCAGCCAAAGGAGGATTTGACGTCAGAACTTGGTTGTATTCTTCTTTTTTTATCAATAATAATAGACGACTATCATTATGGTTCCACTCTTATTGTCTTTATAATGATGTTTGAGTTATATCCTTTCTAACTGATATATAGTTGCATCTCTTGGATTTTATGCTTGTATTTGTGTCATTCTTTACATGTGCAAGTGTCCGTTCACGAGGATCGTGGGGATTGTGACCAGCTGGAGTGAAAGAACGGGAGTGATGACTCTTCTACAACTACTAACATTGGATTCGAGGTAGGCCCTCATCATCGGTCTTTAATTTGCAATTAGGAACCTACGTGTTAGCATTGTTTGATTGTTGCTAGACCCCATTTAGGCTAGTGGGATCACCTTTGTCCACAGAGGGGATTTACCTACACAACACATGGTTTCCTGGTAATCCTATTTATCTACATCATCTAGAGTATTCATCTGATCTTTTTGACTCATTAAATTTAAAATATCATCCGAGCACTTGTCCTTTTGAGCTCATTTCCAATCGAAAGCGATAGAATCATCTTTGTGTCTTTCTCGACTCTTTAAAAATGAAAGAACATCAGCGTTTTATGCATCTTAAATAATTGATTGCCCACAATCCAAAATATACTGTTAGCTTTTTTTACCAAATTGTGAGTTCCCTTAAAAGGACATTTTAAAGCCTTGAAGTTATTTCTTCTGTTGGCTAAGACAAGGTCATCGTCGCTGAACCATCTGGTGCACCCATTTTGTCTTCCTCTCCTCCATCTAAAAGATTGTCCGAGGAGCCACTTCCTAAGTTATCAGAGACATTTGAGGGCCAAAATGTTGAACTTGCAATTGTTTTGAGTGTTCAATAATTATCCTCTCGTCCTCCACCTACTTTCAATTCAGGGTCATCTATTGGTCTTGAACTAGAATATCTAGATAATCCTGTTCGAACTCCAGAGAACTCGCTGACCACTGACGGTCAGCTTGGACTGATTATCTATCCTCTAAACCCTCTATTTGACATTGTTGTGATATCACTATAATGCCCTTACATTCTGTACGATCAGTCGGGTGTTCCTTTGGAACTATCCCTTAGTACACGTTCGGTTGTCTATCATTGTTTGTTTCTAGACATGGAACTCGAGGGCGATGCTCCAATCACTTCTCTGGATGAGTCGAAGTCTCAACTCCACACACTATTGAGGGGGAAGAATTGAAGTTTCAGTTCCCTCCCGAGGGTTTCCCTTATTCAGAAGTTATTCCTGCCAGCTTGACACCTGGTTATGTGTCTTTAGGGCACTTAGTTTTTGGCACACCAAGTGCCTCATCACTCTACCATAACTCTATTTGGGCATCAGGCATCAGACCTACATCAATTCCATTCATCACAAGCATGACCTCCCATCCAGTTGTTACTTCAGTCCCAGTGCAACCCACCTTCCCGATCACTCTTGTACCATCAATCCCAGTTACGAATTAGTCGCAACCAATGGTTTCAAAGATTGTCTCTGCCAATTCCTTTGTCCCGTTAGTTAGTGGCTAGATTGTGCCACTGCCTGGGGAGCAGAATATGAATGTCTCTATGGTGTCAGTGTAGGTTTTAACCCCATACAAAAATTATCTGCATACGAATTATGTTGGGTTGTGTTATATTCTTTAACATAGTTAACAGGGGGTTTGAGGGGTACCCGTAACCCCACTTTATGGGGTCTGGGGCAGCGCCTGAGAAAATTTTGGTTTTGGACCCTATGTTAGGTTGGGCGGACCCACCTATGGTTTTGTGCATGATTTTCACACATGTTTTTTGGACGCGATGGATTTCAGTCCATGGTATTGGATCGATGGTTTTTTGGTCCATGGTATTGGACGTGATGGTTTTTCGGTCCATGGTATTGGATGCTTCAGCATGTATAAATATGTATTGTAACATTGAAAGGAATAT
>APFE030502181.1:7703-26078 GCA_000404065.3 Pinus taeda
GGGTTTCTTGAGATACTTCTTAGGCATAGAAGTAGATCAAAATGAAAAAGGAATTTTTTTCTCACAGGCAAGATATGTAAATCAAGTATTGAGCAGATTTAACATGGAAGAATGTAAGGCAGCGATCACTCCCACAGTAATGGGATTAAAACTCAGCAAAGAGGACAATAGCAAGGATTTTGATCCTAGTTTGTACAAGAGCATTGTAGGCAGCTTTATGTATTTAACAACAACTAAGCCTAATATTATGTATGCTGTTAGTTTAATTTCCAGATTCATGGAGAGGCCAAAAGAGGCACATTGGCAGGCAGCAAAAAGAATTCTGAGGTATGTCAAAGGTACCAAAATGTTTGGAATTTTATATAATGTCTCATAACATTCAGATTTGGTTGGATACACAGATAGCGATTGGGCTGGAAGTGTAGATGATCGGAAGAGCACTTCTGGTTATGTTTTCATATGGGTTCAGGAGCCATTTCATGGGCTTCTAAGAAGCAGTCCATTGTAGCATTGTCTACAGCAGAGGCTGAATATGTGGCAGCTACAGCAGTAGCATGCCAAGCAGTGTGGATGAGAAGAATGTTGAGAAGCTTAGGCCGAGAGCAGGCAAAAGCGACAGTGATTTTTTGTGACAATAGCTCAGCTATTGCATTGTCAAAGAATTCAGTGTTTCACAAGAGAACGAAACACATTGATACAAGGTTTCACTACATCAGAGAATTGGTGAACAATGGTGAAATTGTCCTAGAACATTGCAGGACTTAGGAACAGGTTGCAGACATTTTGACAAAGCCATTGGATCAGAAACGCTTTGAATTTTTGAGGAAATGTTTGGGAATGATTGAATGCCCAGCAGTTGAAATTAAAGGGGAGTGTTGAAAATCGTAATTCCAACTGCGCATCAGGTGGTCAGTGCTGCAGCGACCCCAGCAACCTCAGCGATTCATCCCAGCGGCTTCAGCGATTCAGCGATGAGCAATCAGCGACACAGGCTCCAACGATAAGCGATCGCCGATATCGCATCGGCGAAATGGCAGTGAGGGAGTTATAAAGTTTTGTTATTTGCGATAAGCGATTGCCGATATCGCTATCGGCATATCGCTATCGGCGGAAACCAAATGGGCAGCCTTTACCATAAGATAAGTTGTGACCCGATATCCCGGACCCGATGGGTATTCAACATTTTGTTTAAAGTTATTTCAGTTCCGGCAGTGGCTGGTTTTATGTTTTTTTTTATGCATTTCAGGCATATATTATAATATATATAATCGGAGGTATCGGGCCATATTGTGATCGGGATTTCGCAATCGGGGAAACCATGGGTGCACAACTTTTGCATGTATGTGTGCCATGCGATGAAGTCCGGACCCGATCGATTTTCAAAACCATATTGTATAATGGTTGAAGCAAAAGCCAACAAATAAATTTGACGTGAAGTAAAAGTTTTCCTACCGCCATTTATCTCAGTAAAACAGTAAATGAAATTTACTGTGGATGGTAAGTTTTTGGTGAAATTTTTAATTTTGTTCCAGCGGGAGTATGGGCAAGCCAGTAAGACCATTTAATTTTTACTGTCCTTCTTTACGGAAGTATGGCGATGTGAGTAACTTCCTCTGGAGTCATATATATGTGTAATTTTCTTTGGTAAATGTAATAAAAGGAAGGCACAACAGTGCGCTTGTAATGCTCTGAATATGCAATTGGAGTTACGCAGCAGCGTGAGTAAAAAAAATATTTATGTGTAAAGTGAAATGCAAGTGGTGAATCCCTCTCCGAGAGAGGAAGTTTATAATCTGTAACTGCATTTTCTTTTAATAGAAATCCTTGGTGTGTAAACTCTGTCCTCTGTGCTCAGAATTTTTTTTTTGTATGTTTCTGCTATGTTAAAAAGACCCTGTGGGAAAACAGAGCATTGTCTCTGTGTGAAAATTTTTATTATTGTTTTTGGGATTTTACATGAAAAATCCTCAACACATTGGGCTATGTTAGAGGTATTTTTGCATTGAACATTTAATGGGATCTTTTGAGATTTCACTAGATTGTGGAGAATAATTCATCTTGGTTTTACTCAATAGTTTCTATATTTGAATTTTCAAATCTATTTATTCTAGGAGACATTGAAGTCTAAGGGTTTTTATATTTATTTGTCAAATCTAAAGTGAATTTATTATCCTCTCCATCTAGCATCCTCTCCATCTAGGTTCAATTCTAGTAAGTGACTGGTTGAGTTTATGACTTTGAGCCTCATTGTTATATGATAGGGAATAAATTAATTGACTTAGCTAACAAGGTTTGAAGTCTTCACTAGAAATACTCATTATGAGCTCAACATGTCAGATGCAAAAATTGAACCCAAGTGGAAAGGACAACAACATCTAAATACAATTGACAACAAACATTGACAACTTGACCTTGACACATGAAAGAGTCATTCTCAAAAGCAATTGCCTCTATCAAAACCTAAAATATTTACATGATTGTTCTTTAGGATACCAAACAAAAGTTTGCATAAATTATTATAGGCACAAGTTATTGATTACAATTAAATTCTCATAACACCTTCAAAAAGTGATCTCTGAAAAATGACATGGAAGATCACAAAAAATATAATGAAATTAATGACATAGAAGATCAGAAAGAATATAATGATTCTCAAAAACAACTGCCTCTATGAAAACAAAAAATATTTACATGATTGTCTTTGAAACTGGGATACCAAACAAAATTTTTTGAGTCAAAAAAAGATCTTAGGAAAATGACATGGAAAATCACAAAGAATATAATGAAATTAATGGCAAAGAATATAATGAAATTAAAAGTGATGCAAAAAAAAACTGGGATGCGAAAAAAACTAGAACACTTCAAACAAGGACAAGAAAAGTCTTCTAATAAGGACAAGAAATTTTTTTTTCAATAAATTATTATAGGCACAAGTTATTGATTACAATTAAATTCTCATAACACAGTCAAAAAATGATCTCAGAAAAATGACATGGAACATCAAAAACAATATAATGAAATTAATGGCATAGAAGATGAGAAAGAATATAGTGAAATTAAAAGTAGAGCAAAAAAAAATCTAGGATGCAAAAAAAAACCTGGAACACTTATAACAAGGACAAGAAAAGAAAAATGACATGGAACATCACAAAAAATATAATGAAATTAATGGCGTAGAAGATCAGAAAGAATATAGTGAAATTAAAAGTAGTGCAAAAAAAAATCTAGGATGCAAAAAAAAACCTGGAACACTTATAACAAGGACAAGAAAATTCATTGCGCCTTTTTGGAACAAGGATCCAAAAACTCAACCAACCATCCAAACATACACCAAGTTTTTCTTTCCATTATAAAACATCATTACCAATACACAAAAAATATATTATTAAGAATTGTCAAAAACCAACTACTATGACAATCATTATATTAGAAAAAGAAATAAATATTACAATTGTACAGTTAATTAAACAAGTTATTTATGAAATCCTTAAACAAGCACACAAATCGATGTTCAATATTCAAACGTTCAAACATGCATTTTGCTATGATTAATCTAAATTATTTTGATTTTTTTGAGTAATCATAATAACTATACAAATTCTCACTAGAAAACTACATGTTATATCTATATTCACAATTTATTTAAATACCTCAAAATGCATCTCCACTACCATGACAACAAATCCAATATTGGAAAACAAATGCCCTTCACATAAGAAACTTCTTTAAAAGGGAATCCATAAAAAAATATTCGCAAACTATAATGCTTCTACACTTATATATATATATATATATATATATATTATATATATATATATATATATATATATATATATAGATATAAAGTCTTATTATCTATGAATTCAGAATGGGAAACAAAATATCACATATTGAAGAGCCTCATGAAAATATTACCATGTTTCTTATCTTTATAAAGAAAAATAAGAAAAAAATAATTTCCAAAACAAAATCCAAGATGATGTGGAATGCAACACATTCACAAAGAATATGTTGTTTGTTATGTAGAAATTATGGTGTAGAATTGCAACTGCTCATGAAATTTTAGTCAAATCACAAGACAGAATCTTAATCTACTCCTTTGTAAAATTTAATTCACAATTTAAAACCACAAGCGGAAACATGTATAAGAAAAACACACATACATACCGTATTTTTCGAGTGGAAAGCAACTGTTAAAAAACCGTTATATTTTCTTACATGAATCTGATGTAAATAAAGAAGTATTACAATTGCTTGCTCACTCTGAGCACAACTTGCAAGTGAATAATCTATAACTCTACTCACTCAGAAGCTCTGACCAAAACTTAGTCAATTTTTTCATCTGCTTGAGCCCCTATTTCCTTGTGCAATTCCTTGAGAAATTAAGCCCCTATTATTTAATAAAATCCTCAAATTGATTGTGCAATTCCCAAGGTCAACTCGAGACCTCGAATTCCTTGCATGCACTAGCTATTTTGGGTTGATTGATTAGTTAACTGGATGAACACTAAGTTTCATTGAAGTCCCATTGAACAACTATCCTTCCACTAGTTCCTCCAATAGTTAGAACTAGTTTAAGTGAAGACAACTTGAAATAACTAACCTTGATTGCGACAAATTAGCAATCACACATGCTTAACTAAACTCTAAATCCTCTAACTCAAATTTATTGATCTACCTGACTGACAAGAACCATGTCACATATGTTAATTGCATGCAAGTTGTCTGCTAATGTGGAAATTAATTTTTTCTCAATTTAATCAAAGGCAAACTCAAATTGAGAATTTCTTGCTGCATTTTTCAACCTCTCTCTTCACAAGAAAGGGATTATCAACCACCTCTATCCTACACCCATGGAACTCAAACTTCCCTCTTGATAAGGCCTTTTTCAAAATGTCAGTGTATTGTTCCTCTCTCAAAATGTATTGTAGCAAGATTATCCACCTCTGCACACAGTCCTATAAATGGTGATACCAAATATCTATATGCTTGGATCGATCGTGAAATACATGATTCTTGGAGAGATTGACGCAACTCTGATTATCACATTAGATCATAGTTGGATCCATCATCTAGCGAAATAGTCCCACAAGTATCTTTCTCATATTACCTCACATGATGCTTGACTTGCACCCATGTATTTAGCTTCTGCTAAGCTAAGCACCACAAACATTTGCTTCTTGTTGTACCATGAAATAGTTGTAGACCCAACATTGTGTTGGATACCTATACCAATAGGTTTCATATTTCATTATTGGCAAATTCAAATTCCAAATATGCTCTGCTTTGCTAATTCAAAGATCCCATATTTCCGAGGAAAGCCAAGGTGTGTACATGCCTTCATGTCTATTAAAGTTTTGATGGATGGTCCAACAGCCTAATCTGGATCATGCCATGTTTCAAATTTTTTGTTGTAGAATAGAGAAAGAAATCTGTCCAAACTGTTTAATCTTGGCAGATCAGTAGTTAGGCAGAGAAACTAAGGTTCCCAACTGCTTATTCTGGGGCCTTGGAAGAAATAAGGGTAGTGCTAGATAGGGAATCAAAGGAAAAAGCCAATGGAAAAGAAAAGGCACATAAAGGGTCTGCAAGTCCAAGCGCACCCTCCAAGAAGAAACAAAAAATGCTAGGCAAAATAGTTGGGTAGGTAGATGGGGTTGTAGAAGTGGTGTTCCTTCCAAGCTGAATTTTTCTAATCAGATACAAGGAAAACAACATAGTGAAGCATGTCTAACTTCCCTTTTCCTGATTCATAACTCATTACTAACCTCCCTTCACAAGGTGTGTTTATAAGAGAGATTCAAGGTTTTATGTTGGTCCCTATGGCCTTCAAAAGCCACATTTCTTGTGCAAAGTTCTTTTCATTTTGATCTACTCTTTAAACTAAGTTGTTTTCAAGAAAACTTAGTAATATCACTCTTCATTCACCTTCTCCCTCTGTATTAACCTCTAACCTTTATTATCTAGCTCCCTATGTTTCCCTTTCCCTACTATTATAACACCATGGTGTATAAATCCTAAGCATTGTATAAATACCCCCTCCTTGGCATTATAGCCATATGGTTCACTACTAGGGAATTGGATTAACACTTGGTTAAGCTCAAGAATCCGAGCCTAACCTCTTATCTCCCCAGAACTCATTGGCCCATTCAATCCTTCACTTTGCCTAAAAACCCTTAAAAAACCTTTTTGCACCCTTATATCCGCTCAAAAGCAAAATATATGCTAAAGCCCACTTTCTCTGCCTTATCCTAAGGTCAGGACCCATTCGCGCTTTTGCATCAAAATTTCATTAAAAAACCGCTTATCCTAAGTTTTTGATACCCTGATCGATTTTGCGAAAAAATCATTTATAAACCATAGTTTCCGCCCTTTTTCCCAAAGTTTGCGGCTATATATGATTTAACAAAGAAATACATTGAAAACCATTTAATTTCGTTGAATTTCCTAAGGGTCCCGCCAGGCGCAAATACCACGGAAAAGATTATTTAATTCCCGCCCGGTGCCGTATCATACGTGCGACTCAAGGGCCTGTCGACCGTCCGATCAAGCCTTTTAAATCCAACGGTCGACGCGAATTTCGAATCGGCTCCGACGTCCGATAGATATTGTTTGATATCTGTCAAACGTTGATGTCACACGGGGTCCACGCATCGCCTCCAAATTCTATCGGAGCCCCCTCTGACAGATTCCTCGACGTATAGGAGGTGGTCTGATATTGGGCCACCTGTCTGCCAACGTCAGCGCTGCCTAGCTGCCTGTGTCATCACCACGACCACGTGCCCCGCCCACCACTGGTCCACTTGTCTGCCATCTCACCTCCCCCGTGGACCACTCACAGGCCGCCACGTCACCCCACCCTGACCCACCTGGTGACGTCATGCTGACGTCATTTAAAAAAGGCACCAATGACCCGAAAAAGCCATATTTTGTCAATTTTTGCGCGTTTTTTTGCAATTTTTGCAAAAAACATTGCTGCGCCCTCTGCATGCGTTTTACAACCAAAACTTCACCAACCTGCTCAAAACAACCAGGAGATCTTCAGCGCGCCTACCCACCTACTTTTCCGACCCAGGCCATCGATTTACCAGGTATTTGTCCGTGCAAACTTCTCTAAAACCTTGTTTTTCTCTGTAATAACAAAAAATCACTTTGAGCACAGAAAACGCGTAATTCACCAGAAAATTACCTGCACCCAGCTCCCTCTTGAAAAGTTAACAGTCGAAATTCATCAGCCGAGCCATTTAGACTGAACTTTCACTGAAAACCCGCATTCTTCGTTTGCGCAATCGTGAACTAAAACCCGGAACCAACACTCAATTGTTGAGAAAGGTCTGTTAAAGACTAATATTTGCCTTCTCAAGGGACTAATACAGTATTTCAATTGCTGCAGAATTGCCCTGTTACCCTGCATTTTTTCAATTTTACCTCTTTACTCAGGCAATGCTCTTTACTATTGCCCAGTCTAAGAAACAACAGTTTATTTACAAAACAGAATCCAAGTGACCATGGAGACTCTAGTTGCACCAGTTGCCCTCAATGTTGCTCCCTTAAATGCCCCTCAGAGAGAGCTGGAGTGGCAGGATTTGGCAGACCTGGACTACCAAATCTCAGAGGACTCCCCATCAAAATGCAAGTTCCACCTTCACCTGCTAAATGAGCTTAAGGCCAAACATAAGGATGGGACAGACATACTAGGCATTTGGGATTCCTTCCTCCCAATATTCAGGCTCCCTCAGGTCAACCAATTCCCTGACCTGATTCATCTATGTGCTGTCTGCTATGACCCCATGCAAAGAGCTGTGCTTGATCCTTCAGGCTCAGTGGTATTGTACATGACCCCTAAGGCCATTAGAGAGATGCTGCAGTTCAAGACCCAGAAGAAATTGGTCCCCTTGTCTCTATTGGATTTGATCAACCAAGGAGCTAAGATGCTAACAGATGCACAAATCATAAAGCTCAACCAATTGTTCATTACAAACTCTGACACTGTGCTGTACCCTCCTATTTTTGATGGCTACCTCAACCAACTGGGCGTAGATCTTGCATACATGATGAGTTCCATTTTGGGGTACAAATCACTTGAATTTATTGATGAAATTGTACTAGTGATGATGACTATGTTTACCCGTGGCAAGAGTCCAATCTATTATGATTATGCCACACATATATTAGATAAGATGCATGAGAAGTTTTTGAACCTGTCAAGAGAGAAGGTGTTCAGATACACCTCCTACATCTACCACCTCATTCTGTATTATCAACATGAGAAGTTCTCCTTCGTTGTTAAGAGAATAGATGCAGAAGGAAATCCAAGGTCAGTAGTGTAGTGGACCTCAGTATTTCTTAGCAGAACCTACTCTCCATACACCTACTATGAGTTCATAGACCTCTTCATCCACCCAGCCATGTCTTTATTCCTAAGCTCGCCTCCTCCAAGACTGACTGATGAGATGCAGAGGATCCTGCAGTTATCCAAGGTGTACAGCATAGGGGATTGGTACTTTTAACAACACTACACCGTAATCAGAATATATGGGTGTGAGTTACCCCCATAAAGATTGCCCAAGTATGTGCCTATGAGACTATTTGCCCTTGAATATTTCAGGGAATTTGGGAATGCTGGTATGGTACACTTTGCAGGCAAGGGCAAGAAGGCACAGCTAAGGGTGAAAAATCAATTGGGCCACCTTGTCTTGAACAAAAGGGAAGGCTAGAAATAAGCTGATAAAAAGCTAGCATGCCTTGGCCTGAAAACGAGCTTCCTTTGGAAGCCCTATGACCCTAATCATTCCATATCATTCAGAAGGCTAAAATATAAGCTCTCTAGCTATGACCATGTCAGTTTGCCCCACATTGAAAAATTTTCCAACCAACCAAAATGGAAAAGGGGCACACTGGAGGAACCGGTCACACAAGAAGAACTGAATGAAAGAGCTAGAAGGCATCTCCTGAAATTAGCTGACTTGGAATCTCCTCCACAGGTATTCGCTCTGCCAAAGCCTCAAGCAGGAGTAGCTGCCTCATCATCTACAACACATCAAGAGGTAGTCCAAACCACAAGCCAAGCTCAGAGAAAAGGCAAGGAGAAGGACATGGAAGAGCAACAGGCACAGCAGGGACAGGTGCAGCCACCCCAACAGGTACAGCAGCAAAAGGAGAAACAGGTACAGGGGGAACAGAAAATAGAGGCCCCAATGGCCACATAGCAGCATCCAGCACAAATGGCACCCCTAAGGCAAGATTCAAGGATTGACTCCTCCATCCTCCAAACTCCTCAAAGAGTGGACGTGAACAGAAAAAGAGACAGAGAGACTCCCCTTACAGCATCACCAACTCAAGGGGAGAAGAGGCAAAGACTAAACCCCTTCTCTGAAGAAGAAATGCCAATGGGGCAGACTTCAGGAACAGGTCTGCCCAGCATGGAGGCCTCAGTCAGCTCCTTCCAACAAGAGCAAGACAGGGCAGCAGTAGGAGAAGTCAGCTCCTCAGGACAAAGGAGGGAAGGTGAGAAAAGCATCAAGCAGCAGTTTAAAGACATCCAAAGCAGAAATGAACCATTAAAGATGTAACTATATAATCACCTATTGAAAATGGCTCCTACAAACCAGCAAAGGCTCATGTCTGCATATGATGCACATGAAGGAAAAATGGTCATGAGCCATTTTACACTAACAATGCAGCAACCACAATCAGCTGCAGATTATATCAGGACCAACCTGGAGGTCCTTTCCAAAGACATCCACCCAATGGATCAAATAGAATTGCACAAACAAACGGATGAGATGGTCTATGCCACATTGGCACACAAAAACCTGGTGAACTATAGGCTGCAACATAGCCTAAATAACACCGCTCCACAGCTTGAGCTGGAAAGGGCTTCCTCTCAAGCTAAGGACAATAGGATCAAAGCTCTGGAGGAAATTATAATAGTGCTTGGGCATGATCCTAGAGATGTTAAGGCAATGCAAGAAATCCTGAAGCTGAGGGATGCTGATATGGAATCATTGAGAAAGATGTTAAAAATCCCAGCAACTCTTCATCCTCAAACAGAAGAGGTTGCCCAGCTCAGGCAAGAGAAGGATGCAGTTGCTATGCTCATGACATTATACAAAGAACTCATCCATACTCAAGAAAAGTTGCAGGAATAAGAGGCTACCCTGCAAGCAGCATTATAGCAAAAGGAGGCAGGGCAAACCTCAAAAACCTCCTCCACAAACAATAAATCTTGAGGAAATCCCTCAAACCAATGCCCCTCCCAGCCAGCAGGTACAACAGGCAGCACCATCCACCTCAGCACCAACAACAGAGCAGGCTGAAAGCCTAGACATAAAAAAAGCTGAGGAATGAAATTCAAGTCTTGGAGTCTCAGATGTCAGAGCTAAATCAAGCCAAGGACAGTCTGGAAAAAATCAATGAAGAATATGACAAGTCCAAGCAAAATGTGGTTGAAAGAGAGAGGGAGGTAAAGGCCCTCAAGAAAAGGATAACTGAGCTAGAAAAAGAGATCACACTAGACAAGGTCACATCTGAGCTCAAAAGGGTCGTGTGGGGCAATATTGGACAGTCTATCACAGATTAGTGGGAGTATATTGAGGCCATCCATGAGCAAATAACGCTCATTGGAAAAGCACATAGAGAGATACAACGAGCAAGGGCATCTCTAGGCAGTATGCCTGAGATTGCCACTAGAATGATAAATGTACTAAACTACAGAACAAGCTCCCAGCTCATCAAAATGGGAATTGGAAACAGGACAGAGACCATCTCACTGATAAAAAGGGTCCTGACATTGAGAAACCTGATTCAGACCCTGGAAAGAAGAGTCCAGGATATGCAAGCAGACATCAAAAAGTTCCAGAACATGTTTATGGCATTACAAAACAGGGGTCTGCCTAGCCTGTTGCAGCCATCAGGAAAGTTGCTCTCACATGAGAAATATGCTAAGAGAGTGAAAACTTTTGCAGGAAATCAGATTTCAGAGGCAGCTAGTTCATCAACAGAAACAAGACCAATAACAGGGCAGACCCTTTTGAACAGGGTAGAAACTCTATTTTTTATTATGAATGAAATCACACATTTGTTTGATGAGCCTCCCCATTTTTACAAATATACAGAGGCCGATGAGACCATGGGGTCAATTTTGAAACATCAATTGCCTACACCGGATGTGTGGGAAAATTTGATACAATTACTATTAAATCAAATTCAGTAATTATGTTATTACTTTTTGGAAATATTTAAATTTTCATACACAGGAAGATAAAGACACATCAACAGGTATGCAGAAAGAGGTTGAGCCAACTCAGCACAAGTATTCGGCCACCACAGCAGCACTAACAGTCACAGGTGACAGGGCCAAGAAGCTACAGGAGGACACAGCTGCACAGACACGTCATTGAGCAGTTATAACAAAGCGCTCAACCGACTTCGTGAACCCCAAAGGTGAAATTGTTCTGACAGGAGTTAAGAGACTTTAAAGCTCATTAACGATTGTAATAACTTTCTATCTGCAATTTCTGTACGAGTTAATGAAGATATTTTCCCTCTCAGATGAATTAATGCCTGAGATATTTTGTATAAGACTTCTATATATTCCCCCTCGCATTTGTTAACAGGGGTTGGACATTGGATGTAAGAAATCTTTTTTCATATCTATTCTGCTCCTCTTCTACTGTAATTCTCAGAGAAATAATACAAAGGACGATGGAATTTCCAAAGCTCTGTGTTATTTGATCTTGTCTGGTGTTTGGCTGAAAGTTGCAGGATTCCTGCATATCTCATGACTCAATAAGTTTCTCTTGTACATTCTCGTTATATGTTTTGTTGATCTTTCATATATGTTTCATGTTTCCATGTTTGAACTATTAAATAGCAAGGAAAAAGAATAGTTCAGGACTTAATCACAAATTACCCTGAACTCAATCTAAGCTATTTTAAATGTTTTTTCTTCAGTTATGGTAATGAAAGTGCAATTCTTAATTGCTACCTTTCACACTATATCATCACAGTGATTTATTATTTCAGGAATTCAAGTTTGCTCTTGAGGAATACATCCCTTTCTCACATCCCAGCTTAGTGAAAAATTCTTAACTGCTTTTCACTGGTTGTTTACACTCCATACTCACAATTTAAAGTTTGTTTCATGAGGTATCTAAAATGGCCCTGTAACTCCAATTGCATCAAATTCAAGATTTCAAATAACCAACAGCCACAGACTCCATTGCCTAATGGACTAATTTTACCTGCAGAAACTACACTTGAAAGTTTCAGAAAGACACCCTCCCAACCAAACATAAATCAAAGAAACCTTCACTTCATAACTAGCCTAAAATATCCATAGAACAGAGACAAACCTTACAGAGAGAGCCCTCTCTGATTACAGCTAGGCTAGAAGCTGCAGTCCAAAGCTTGGTCTGTGGTCACCTCGGCCGTATCCCTTAAGGAGCCAAGGGACAACCTGAGTGTTAACACATTGAAAATTCCACCTGATGTATTATTTCAATTTGATGGACTCCTTGCCCAATTTGCACCTGTGAAGCCACACAGATTCACTCCCTTTATCTCTCTGCACCATAATCCAAACTAGGTAGTGCCTCCAAGGTACCATAAAACATGCTTGGTTTCCTTCCAAAATACTTTGGTTGACCTAACCATAGCTTGGCTCAACTGGTTGAATGCACATCACATATCTTGTCGTGTGTTCACAAGGTACATTAGTGAACCCACTAGCTATCGATAAATAGTAGCATCGACTTCCTCACCTGAAGTGCCATCCTCCTTCCTCCAGTTGGTCACTAGTTCCCCAGCACCTTGCCATACTTCCAACCCAAGGAAGTAGTGCATGATACCCATGTCCTTGATTTCAAATTCTCTTGCAAGGTCCTCCTTGCAAGATCTAATCAACTGCTCATCAATAGTTAAAATCAAATCATCAACATATGAGACAATAATAGGAAATTTAGCTTCTACGAAGATGAATAAAGAAGTATTACAGTTGCTTGCTCGCTCTGAGCACAACTTGCAAGTGAATGACCTATCTTTCTGCTCATTAAGAAGCTTTGACCCAAACTTAGTCAATTTCTTCCTCTTCTTGAGCCCCTATTTCCTTATGTAATTCCCTGATAAATTAGGCCCCTATTATTTAGTAAAATCCTCAAATTGATTGTGAAGTTCCCTAGGTTGATCATCTAATTGCATGCAACACTTGTACTCTACTTACTATTGTATGCTTGATGTTACATTCCCTTAGAATCTCCACCACAACTGGAGAACTCGAATTATCTGCATGCACTAGCTATTTTGGGTTGATTGATCAATTAACTAGATGAACACTGAGTTTGACTGAAGTCCCATTAAACAAATAACTTTCCACTAGTTCCTCCAATTGTTAGAACTTGTTTAAGTGAAGACAACTTGAAATAACTAACCTTAATTGCTACAAATTAACAATCACACATGCTTAATTGAACTTTAACTCCTCTAACTCAAATTTATTGATCTAACTGAGTGACAAGAACAATGTCACCTCTATTAACTGCATCCAAGTTGTCTTCTAATGTGGAAATTCATTTTTTCTCAATTTAATCAAAGGAAAAATCAAATTGAGAATTTCACACTGCATTTTTCAACACCCTCTCTCAGCAAGAAAGGGATTATCAACCACCTCTATTCTACACTTATGGAACTCAAACTTCCCTCTTGACAAGGCCTTTCTCAAAATTTCAGCATTTTGTTCCTCTGTCGGAATGTATTGTAGCAAAATTATCTGCCTCCGCACACAATCTTGTGAATGGTGATAATAAATATCTATATGCTTGGATTGATCGTGAAATACATGATCCTTGTAGATCTTGATGCAAATTTGATTATTACATTAGATCATAGTTGGATCCATGATCTAGCCAAATAATCCCACAAGTATGTTTCTCATATTGGTTCACATGATGCTTGAATTACAACCATGTATTCAGTTTCTTACGAGCTGAGCGACACAAATATTTGCTTGTTGTTGTTCCATGAAATAGTTGTAGAACCAACACTAAAAATTCCACTTGATGTATTATTTGAGTTTGATGGACTCCCCACCCAATTTGAATCTGTGAAGCCACACAAATTCGTTCCCTTTATCTCTCCGTACCATAGTCCAAACTGGGTAGTGCCTCTGAGGTACCATAAAACATGCTTAGTTTCGCTCCAAAATAATTTGGTTGTCCTAACCATAGCTTGGCTAAAATGGTTTAACGCACATCACATATCTCATCATGTGTTCACAAGGTACATGAGTGAACCCACTAGCTACCAATAAATAGTAGCATCCACTTCCTCACCTGAAGTGGCATCCTCCTTCCTTCAGTTGGTCACTAGAGGTTTCTCCATGGGTTTGTAACTCTCCATGTAGAACTTATGTAGTATCTCATTTACATACTTTCCCTCAGAGACAAAGAGTTCCCCATTGCCTTGCCATACTTCCAACCCAAGGAAGTAGTGCATGATACCCATGTCCTTCATTTCAAATTCTCTTACAAAGTCCTCCTTGCAAGATCTGATCAGTTGCTCATTACTAGTTAAAATCAAATCATCAACGTATAAGACAATAATGAGCAATTTAGCTTCTACCACGACGTAATATAGGTTTTCATCTACTAACTTTTTTTGAAGCCCAAACCAATGAGATAGTTATTGATCCTGGTGTACTAAGCACGAGGTACATGTTTGAGACTGTGCAATGCTCGGTTGGGTCTGCACATATGAGACTCCCCATCAAATGTCTCAAAACCTTGTGGTTTCTCAATGTACACCTCCTCCTCAATAACCCCATTTAGAAATGTTTTTTTACATCCATCTAGTGGATCTTCCACCCCATCTTCATAGAGAATGCAAGATTTGATTTAATGGATGAGTACCTTGCTACATGAGCAACGGTCTCCTCATAGTCAATTACCTCAACCCTAGAGTATCCCTTGGCCACAAATATGGCCTTAAAATTCTATATGCTTATGTCTATTACCTACTTAACCTTGAAGATCCATCTTGAACCCACAACAAATTTATTAGCTTGTCTTAGGACCACTTCCCAAACACTGTTCTTTACAATGGATTCATATTCCTCCACCATTGCATCAACCCATACAGGTTTCTCTATTGATTCCTCCAAAGATGATGGCTCAGTCTCAACAACATTAGTCATTAGAGCCATGTAGCCAGTGTATAAATCAAGTGACCTTCTCTTCCTATGCACATTTGAAGGATCTCCCACATTCTCCCTTTCATCATGCACAAGTCTATTAGTTTTCTTGGTCGTTTTTCTACCTTCTCTGGATGATTCTTGTTAAGTGGATGTCTCCACTCTCAGCTCCTCAATTTGTGGCTACTCCACAAATTTGTGAGTCTCCTCCTTTGGAGCTAAAATATCCTCTTCTACTGGGATCTGGAGCTCCTTCTCAAGAGAGCACCACATCACTTTCTCCTCATCAACTTTTAAATCCCTTCACACAAATTTCATTATGAGGGATGACAAGTACACATAATAGTTTTGAGAAGTTTTTTTGTAACCGATAAAAACCCCCATTTCTATTGTTGGCTCAAGCTTCTTCGTTGATTCATTGGAGGCATGGTGGTAGAAAGAGGCTCCAAAAATCGTGGAGAGCGACACATCCAACATTCTCCCAGAAAAAACCTTCATCGGTGTAATCATGACGAGAATCAAACGAGGAATTTGGTTATGCAAATGGACAGTTGTGTCACATGCCTCTACCCACAATATAGTGGTAGGCATTTATAATGCAACATAGCCCTCATGGCGCCCATAATTATATGGTTCCTTCTTTTAGCCACCCCATTTTGTTTTGTTTAGTGGAGTGTTGTCAACTCTTATCGAATTCCTTCTTTCACATATAAATTTTTGAATTCACTCGACACAAAATCACCTCCATTATCGCTCCTGAGAGCCTTCACCTTCTTGTTGATTTCTTTCTCAATCAGTGCCTTGAATTATATCAACTTGGAGAATGTCTCATCTTTCTTCTACATGATCAAGATCTAACACTTCTTTGAGAAGTCATCAATAAAAATTACAAAATATTTATGTTTGGCAGTGGAGGCTGTCGAGAAAGGTCCACATACATCAGATTGGATCCCTTTCGAGGCTGCATGTGCTTTGTTCTCCCGATCATGGAATGTGGATTTTGTGTACTTCCCCAAGGTACACCCTTTACATACATCTTGTTGGTCAAGTCCTCATTTAGGGAGGCCAGTGGTTATTTGTTGCATAATCTTGAAGGCGCCATGATGCAAGTGACCAAGTCTTGTGTTCCAAAGTTCACCAACATCATGACTCCGCACTTTCTCCACCTTAGTGCTTAATGCAACACATTCTTCCACATATAGCTTATACAGGTTCTTCACATGAACCCTAATTTGTTTCACCTATCCCATGGCTATGTGTATTAATAATCCTTTTCCTTCTCTAAATATCACATCATAACCACAGTCTTTCAAAACTGCAAAGGAGATGATATTTTTATTTAGGCCCAGAACGAACATGACATCCTTGAACCTAAGAGGGGTGACCAAATCCCTTTGAAAAATGAATATACAAATCTTAGTTGTGTTGTACCTTCTGTCATACCTCATCTCGATGTGCATTTTCAAGTCTTCCTCCTCCAGGTCACTGAAAAATTGTCTACACCATTTCATGTGAAATGATGCACTTGAGTCCAAGTACCACACACTCCCCATCATTTTTCTTACCATGCATGCGATAAGGGTAAATTCAAGCTCAAACTATGAAGCAAAAGATTCACCTACTCCTCCTCCTAAGTTCTTCTTGCTCGCCTTTTTATGTGGACACATCGTGGCATAGTGTCCGAATTCATGACAATGGAAGCATTTAATTTTGGACAAATATTTCTTCTTGCCCCCTTGGCTAGATTCTGGTTTGGATTGTGATTTATTCCATTTTCCCTTTCCAACCGATGCAATTTTTTCTTCATCCTTGCCCTTGGATGAAGTCCCATCGCTAGTATTCCACCTTATTTCCTCATGTACCAAATCAGACCATAAGCGTTCCCAATTTGGTAGTTTCTCCCTCCCGTTACTTCTTGGGAAGGCCTAGTAGGATAGGCTTACCAAGTTAGCTTCTACAACATTACCACCAACCCTGCCAAGTTGATCAAGAACTTGTGTGAACTTACTTAGATACTGTAGAATAGTGTCATTCTTCGACATCTTAATATTTCGAAGTTTCTCCTTGATTGTCATCTTCCTATGGTCACTACTATTCTCAAAAAAATTATGTCAGTGCTTTCCACATTGCCAAAGGAGTTTCTTTCTTGTGGAGTTTTTTGAGACAATGTGATCCTATATTCCTTCCATACTCTCATCGCCCTGGCTACATATTTCTTCCACTAAGCAAGGTTTTGTGCATAATATGCTTATGGTTTTGCAGCATATGTCTTGATGTATTCCAACAATCCATTGTCATCCAATACCGCCTCCATGTGATCCTTCCATGCAATGAAATTAGAGCTTCCTTCCAAGGAATACTCTATCCTCAACCCCTTGAAGGTCATCTTCCCAACTCTATAGAGATCCTGCTGCACTGAATTGCAAATTCGATTCTCCTGAGAAACAACTTTGAAATACTTTCTCTAATGTGAATACTACTCCGATACCATGTAGAAATTATGGTTTAGAATTGCAATTGCTCATGAAATTTTGATCTAAATCACAAGACACAATCCTACTCTACTCCTCTATAGAATAATTCACAATTTAGAACCATAATAAAAAACGTGCAATAAGAAATAACACATATGCTCACGCTATTTTTGTAGGGGAAAGAAACTATTAAAAACCCCTTATGATTGCTTGCATTAATATGATGAATAGAGATGAATTACAATTACTTGCTCGCTCTTAGCATAACCTACAAGGGAATAGACTATCTCTCTGCTCATTGAGAAGCTATGACCCAGACTTAGTCAATAGTCAATTTTTGTCTATGTTTAAGCCCCTATTTCCTTACGCAATTCCTTAAGAAATTGGAACCCTACTATTTAGGAAATTAATCAAATTGATTTTGTAATTCCCAAGGATGATCATCTAATTTATGCAACATTTGTACTCTCAAATGCAACACTTGTACACTCAAAACTAGTCTACAACTGATGTTACACTGCCTTGGAATATCCACCACGGCTGGGGAACTCGAATTCTCTGCATGCACTAGCTATTTTGGGTTGATTGATCAATCAATTGGATGATTATTGAGTTTGCCTGAAGTCCCACTGCACAATTAACCCTCCACTAGTTCCTCCAATAGTTGGAAATAGTTTGACTAAAAACAACTTGAAATAACGGACATTGATTGCT
>APFE030502181.1:26569-44036 GCA_000404065.3 Pinus taeda
TGCATCCAAGTTGTCTGATAATGTGGAAATTCCATTTTTCTCAATTTAATCAAGGCAAAGTCAAATTGAGAATTTCTTGCTGCATTTTTCAACATGTTAATAATTATAACCAATATACAAAGTTGAAAAACACAAGAAATCAATTTATATTATGCAAGCCATAATTAAAATATGAAAAATAATAGTGATAACATATAATAAAGTTAGCATATGAACATGCACTAAAGTTAACATGCAAAAGTAGAGAATTAACAAAATGAAAAACTCTAAACTAAGTAATGATTATTTTTAACATAAACTAGTTGATTGAGAGATATTCCAGATGAGACCCCAAATGTTGTAATGTCATATCCTAACTAAGATTTTCCTCAAATGTGTGAGGAGTCTCTTGTCATCATAAGATCACTGTTAAAGTCATTTGAAGAAATTCTATGGTGCCTTAAGTTTGAATTTTTTTTGGCAATAAGTATTACATTTTTTATGAACATTTTTTATTAATATTTATAGATGCGGTCCCCAAAAAATCACATAAAATAATAAATAGGCATGTAATTAGTTTCCAAACACCATAAGTATTTGAAATTTTTTTTTTTTTGTTTTTTTTTGTTTTTTTTTATAGATAACTTCACTAAAGTATTTACAAAGAAAATGAATGCACCCTCGCCCCCCTTACACCTGATTATATCCATCGGCCCCTTTTCCAAATGGGGTTTTGACTTTGTAAATGAAACCCCACTTCCTCTGTTGGACACAACTACATTATTGGTGTTGTGGACTAGTTTACGAAATGGGTTGAAGCCATTCCCACTTTCTGGGCCTATGGAGAGATTGTGGTGTTATTCTTGTTCAATCAGGTGATCTGTCATTTGGGTGTGCCCCACACAGTTTTTACAGATCATGGTTCTCACTTTCATAACCACATGGTGTCTGACTTAACATAATTTCTCAATTTTAAGTAGGAACAGTCCTCCTCCTATCATTCCCAGGCTAATGGACAAGTGGAAGCCATTAATGGCATCCTAAAAACCATGATCGGCTAATTAGTAGGTAACCACAAAACTCACTGGCACAATACATTATATCCTCCATTGTGGGTGTACCAAACTTCGGTCAAAACTGCTACAGGCTTTACACCATTCCACCTCACTTATAACCTAGAAGTGGTACTACATATCAAGTGCCAGATTACTTCATTGAAACTCATTGTTGAACTCTTGCCCGACACTACTATGGAAGAAGAATGCTTGCTATATCTCAATCAGCTCGATGAGACCCACTGAGATGCCACACTAGAACTCGAAGCCCATAAGCGTCGAGTCAAATCCCAATATGACAAAAATGTCAAGCCTCATTCTTACTAAGAAAACAACCTTGTTTTACTCTATGATTAGAAACACGACCTCTTGGGGGCAGGAATGCTTCAACCATTATGGATCGGTCCATATGTCGTCACCAAAGCCCTCTCAAAAGTTTCCTATGAAATTCAGGACAGTGAAGGAATGCCACTCGCGGAGCCTCGAAATGGGCTCTATCTGAAAACGTATTATGCCTAGTATTGCACTAGGCATGAGCTTTGTAATTTTATGTATTTATAAGTTTTGCTTCTTTTTGCTATGAATGGATTTTTGGAATTTGGGAGTATTTGTCTCATATATGTTTCTCGTTGTGCATATGTCTTCATCACCCTTACTATACGTAGGATATGCGAATGATGCCAACCATCACACATGACACATTGCATCAATTTCTTGGGTCATTTAGACACCTAATTTAAAACTACTTTGTTCCGGGGGAGTGGCACCGCCACCAACAGTATTGCTAAGTATATGTCTATAATATCACTTCTCACTAAAGTGTCATCTTGGGACATCTTCAATAATTAGGGGATTTTTTAGGTCTAAAATGGGCCTCCTCACGAAATTATAAAATAATAGTGAAAATAATAACATAAGATTAGATTACATCATCAAATTTTAGAGGGAAAAAAGAAAAAACTATTTTTTGCAACTGTATTTTCAACTTATCTCCTTGTGGGTTTACTCAAATTTCAAATGAAAACACGTTTTGGATGCATAATTTGATTCCTCATCAAAGGATTACCCATGTTGCATACTTTTGATAGACCCTGCTACACAAAAATGAGAAATACATTAAAAACATGATTGCAAACATGTTTTTTCATGTATTTCTCATTTTTCTTGTAGTAGTGTCCATCGAAAATATCCAACATGGGTACTCCTTGGATGAGAAATTAAATTTTGCATACAACAAGCACTCCCTCTCAAAATTTGAATAAAACCTTAAGGAGATAAGTTGAAATACAAGTTGAAAAAATAGTTTTATTATTTTATTATCTTTTTATCTTTTTACCCTTTTAATCTAAAGATGGTGAATCATCCCCCATGGTTGACATCATCATATTGAATCCTATTGGTTCTTATAAAGTTTATTTTGGTTGTAGATTTTTCTTAGGAGGCCCATTTTAGACCTCAAAATTCCCCTAATGTTGGTGTTCAGGTTAGACTCTCAACTTGTCGTTATGCAATTGAAAAATCATTATCACATTCGAAATCCAATATTGTTACGTTATTATTTAAGGTACGACTCTTAGAACGTCAATTTGAGTTTATTACATATGAACACATTCCTCGAGAATTTAATGCATTGGGTGACTCATTAGTAAACTATGTATTAGATTGACACCTCTCTTGTTTATTATAGATACATGCATGAAAGTAAATATTTACATAGTTAAAAATTTACAAAAACATTAAAAAACATTTACATTATAAAAGTGTCAATCTCTCTCTCTCTCTCTCTCTCTCTCTCTCTCTCTCTCTGTATATATATATATATATCAAATCTACTGTTTCACATTAGAAAATTCCCAAAACTTGGATGTTTTAAGTGCAAAATGGCTCTATTAAGGCTTGTTGTAACACCTGTACTGCTAAGAGTCTACTACTCATGAAATCTAAAAAAAAACTCTAGCTAACCTCCTAAGAGGAACTAGAAATCACTCAAGCAAATGGACGGTGTGTCGCTGCATATGGGAAGGGATCTCCCTCATGGGAAGAGGAGGAACACCCATGCTCAGGCCTCTGAATTTCCTCAAAACTTCGCATAGACTCTTCGCATCATCTCCATCTTAGGAAGCCGCCACACCCACGTTAGATCCAGGTAGTCGGTCCCCCCACCTCGCGTAGCGAGGCATGCCCGCAAGTCGCACTAGTGCCACATATGCGTCAAGCAAGCGCTTCATATTAGCACTTGTTGATCTATAAAATCAAAAACATTACATAAACATTAAAAAGTTAAAAAATACTTTAAGTACTCTAAAAAACATTCTTATCTTGAGGCCCCTAATGACTGTCAGGTTGCAGCATCAAATCTCGATCTCCTTTAAAGTCCATGGCTTTATAAGCATAATTTCCATACAAGGGCAGGAATTGAGTGAATAGTGAGCCATACATGAAACACACCATGACACCACTTGAAGGCCATAATGATCATGTTTCTTTTGCCGATATAATCTTTGGAAATTGTTTCTTAGGAACCAAAATTGGGTGTTATCAATCACATTCATCATCTGTTCCACTAGATAAACAACTAGAGCTCCTTCCTTTCTCTGTAGCTGGTGCAAATGAATCTTATAATATAGACATACATAGTAATTCTAATTGTAGTATAGGAAGAAACCTAGTAGCCAATAATATTTGGACGTTATATTTTGATGGTTCAAAGATGTAGGATGGCTCTGAGGTAGGTTGTGTACTTATAGACCAATGTAATAAGAAACATATCCTTTCATGTCATCTGTACTTTGAGTGTACGAATAATACTATCAAATATGAAGCGCTCGTACTTGGACTAAAGAAATCCATTGATATGAAGGTAGAGATTCTTAAGGTAATTGTTGACTCAGAGGTGGTCACTACTCAGGTACGGGATACTATTCACTGTGTTTCATAGAATATTAAAAAATATCTGCAAGTGGTATGGAGTTTGATTAATCATTTTAAAGCTTCTAATATTATTTATGTTCCTATACTTAGAAATGTTGTAGCATATGCATTAGCAAATGCAGCCACTAGGATCTCACCACTGAGAAATGGTTTTTCTACTGAAATTATATACAAACCATATGTGCCTGACAACATCACTAATTTAGATGTTTTCAATGATGACCAATAGATACTACACATTATGGTTAATCCTCACATATTCAAAGATGTTTGCATAGAATAGGATGAACATGATGAGGCTCTACATGAGGTATCTAGTGCCAAGGAAATAATATTCCTAAAGGTGTGGTGTCCCTAGAGAATTTATATGACCTACATAATTCATTTAAAGGACCAAACAAGACAAAGACTCAGAGTTCAAAGTTATCATTTGAACAAATCAAGCTAGGAAATCAAGAAGATCTGAAATATGTAAACCTTGGTATGTGTTGTTCTCCATAAGAACAATGGGTGTTTATCTACCTATTCAAACAATATTGTGATGTGTTTGCATGGATATACAACGATTTAAGGACAAATGATACTCATATTATCGAACACATCATTCCTATAAAAGAAGGGGTAAAACCTTTATAGAAGAAACTAAGAAAAGTTCATCCAATGCTGGAACCCCTCATCCAAAAGGAATTGAGAAATTTTTTGGATGATCAGATCATTTTTAAAGTCAGACACTCCATTTGGATTTCAAATTTGGTCCCAGTTAGAATAAATTCTGGTGAAATAAGGCTATGTGTATCTTTTTGCAATCTCAATCGGGCCTCTAATAAAGACAACTATCTAGTGCCATCCATCGAACAAATCCTCCAGAGAGTATCTAGGTCTAAGATTTTTTCGCTACTAGATGGTTTATCTCGTTATAATCAAGTGCTAGTAGTGAAACCTAATCTATTGAAAACTACCTTCATGTTCAAATGGGGAACATTTACTTTCAACAGGATTCCATTCAAACTTAGGAGTGTTGGTGCCACTTTCCAAAGAGAAATGGACATTTATTTCCATGGCCTTATTGGTCATACCGTAGTTGTTTATTTAGATGATGTTACTATGTTTTCAAAGAGAATATAAAATCATGTACATCATCTAAAATAGATATTTGAGAGGTGTTGAAAGTATGGGATTTCTCTTAATCCCAAGAAAAATATTTTCGGTGTGTCTAAAGGGACTCTCTTATGGCACATCATTGCAAAGAGTGGAATTAAAATTTACCTTGAGAGAGTCATATTCATTAGATAGATCCCATTTCCAGTGAATAAGAAGGCTATGTAGTCTTTCTTAGGAAAGATAAATTTCCTAAGAAATATAATCTATGATTACACTTAGATAGTTAAGACTATATAGGAGAGGATTAAGAAATATGTAACATATAAATGGGATAAATGGGAAAAGGATGCTTTCTCTCAAATAAATCAGCAAACTGTTGATGCACTTGCATCATTCAGTCCATACTATGGCAAATACTTCTCACTTTATACCTTCTCTTTGAACTTGTTGATTGCGACCGTATTGACTCAAAAGGATGTTGAGTTAAATGAGTAGCCTATTTCTTTTATGAGTTCCAGCCTAAAAGGGCAAGAATTAAGTTACCCTACCATCAACAAACAAGCATATGTTGTATACAAGGAACTTAAGTATTTCAGGCCTTATATTTTAAAAGCTCACAATATCTTATTTGTACCTCGTCCAGCAGTAAGAACATTGTTCGTGCAGCAGGAGCTGCGTGAGAAGAGAGAAAATTGGATGACCTCCTTACAAGAATATGATTTGGAGTTCAAACGAGTTCATACCATAAATGGTTATGGCCTTTGTAAGCTAGCAACTAAAGCAAGAGATTCTCCTAAGCAACATATTTTATGGTGGGAGTAGGAAATAGAAATTAACATGTCCCCCAATCCACGTCTATAGCGCCATGGTATGATAACATACAACAATTTATAGAGCATGGAACCTTTCCCGTGCACCTATCAAATAAATAGAATAGGGAAATCCACTTAAAATCTCTATCTTACTAATTAGTTCATGGAGGAATTTTCAGAAAGAACCACAACATTGTTTTGTTAAGATTCCTTGAGCCACAAGACACAAAGAAGGTACTCAAAGACTTTTACAATGGATAAGCATGTGCTCACTATGCGAGAGACATTATAGAGCATAAATTTATGAGGGTTTGTTATTATTGGCCCATGTTATTCAAATATGCTCACACTTATATTCACAAGTTCCTAGCTCGTCAAAGGTGCATCAACTGAGATCAGAGGTCAGTCACCCTACTACTACTAGTAGCAGTTGAGGAACCTTTCCAACATTGTGGCCTAGATGTTATTGGATAATTTTATCCTCATTCATCAAAGAAACACTCATATATTCCAACAATGACAGACTATTTCACTAGGTCGTCAGAAGCAGTTCCCTTGAGAGAAGGAAATGACTAGGAAGTCATCCACTTTTTGCAACATAATATTATAACCAGGTTTGGCATTCCGACATCACTTGTCTTTGATAATGTGATTTAATTTTCATCATTTAAAATTTATGAATTAGCATTAGGAAATGGGATTGTATTAAAACATGAATCTAATTATTACCTACGGGAAAATGGTTCGGTTGAATCGACAAATAAAAGTATTATCTACATAATCAAGAAACCCATCTTCTATGAGAAAAGGAACTAGTATAATGCATTGACCAATGCATTATGGGTTGAATGTGTAACTCCTAAGCCTTCCCTAAATACCTCGCTATCTCTGGTTTATGGTAAAGAAGTTTTCTTTCTCCCGAACATGTATCTTCCAGCCTTGCAACTCTCTTAAGAGTCACAAGGTAGACCTTGCCTTTTCGTTCAGAGCAAGATAGACACTTTACTCAAACTCGAGGAAGAAAGGATCAATTTGAAAGAGATGTTTTTTGGTCACCAAAACCATGTGAAACACTGGTTTGATAAAAAATAAACAGGAGAAAATATTTTTGGTGTGGGTGACCTAGTACTGAAGTGGGATAAACCACATGAAGGAAAGGGAAAACACACAAAGTTCCAACCTTAGTGGATCATACCTTTCACCATCAAATAAAGGCTTGGTTATAATACACTCAAGATGAAATCCTTACACGAGAGGATTGAACCCTATTAGTTTTAGGTATGTTCTATGATTAGAGCAATTTATTTCAATTTTCACAGTTACCTCCATAATGTTTCGAGATTAGCAATCACATCAGCATTAAAGTAAACTATAGATGGAACATAAACATAAATTAGAGAGGACAAGCCAACACAAGAGAACACAAGATGTCGCACTAGCCAGGGACAAACCCTAATTTGGGGAAACCCTTGATCAATTCTTCTTATATGTTCTTCAATAGTTCAACAAAGAGAGAGAGAGAGATAGTACATTTACAACAAAACTCATCACTTTGACTTATCTGGATAAGAGCATAGATCATCTCTAAGAAGATGATACATGAGATCAGTTGAAGACATATTGCTTCAAGTAATTCTCCAAGGTGATTCTGTCACCTATTATTGTGCTGCATTTTGTAATCATGCTACACCTCACCACCTTGCACCATGTTGCACCCATCATCACTATGTTGCGTCTCATCACGCTTCATTAATCATGACTGTACCCATCACTGTACTACATTGTGTTCCATTATTGCACCATGTTGCCATCCTGACCTATGTGTTGGCTGCACCTTGCTTGCTTGTTGTCCCCAGCATGTCGCTCTCCTTCGAAGACAGATGCTCTGGCTATTTTGGCAATTCTCGCTAGTTCTGGCAGTTGCAGTTGTTCCTGATAGTTCTGGCAGTTCCAATTGTTCACAGTAGTTCTGGTAGTCCCAACAGTTCTAGCTTTTCCGGTAGTTTTCGCTTTTCCAGCAGTTCCAGTAGTTTCGACATTTCCATCTTTTCCTTCTTTTCTGGCAGTTCCGACTTTTCCGGTATTTCCATATTTTTCGGCAGTTCTGGATTTTCCACTACTTTTGGCTTTTTTGGCAGTTTTGGTAGATCTGGCTTTTTCAGCGTTTCTAGCTTTTTCGGTGGTTCTGGCTTTTCTAGCAGTTCCGGATTTTTCAGCTTTTCTCGCAGTTCCAGCATTTCTGGAAATTTCGGCTTTTTGGAAGTTCTAGCCTTTTTGGAAGTTCCAGTAGCTGTGCCTTTCCCGTAGTTCCGACTTTTCTTGCAGTTCCAGCATTTCTGGCATTTCCAGCTCTTCTAGCAGTTTCATCTTTTTTAGCTTTTTCGGCTTTCTACCCTCTAGATTAGGGAAACATTATTGCTTAGGATCTCTCCTCCTACTAAAACCCAAAGACAAGTAGAGAGAGGAAGAGATCCTGAGTGTGTTGAAATGAATTGAAGGCCACTTCTATTTATAGTAAAACGTTGAGCACATGTGGGGTTTATTTGGTTGCTGGTCAACATTGACAAATTGTCTTATAACGCAAATAAATTCATAACTCCATGAATACTCATCGGAATTGGATGATATTTAGATCAATCCTACACCTCTTGATGAGTGGGATCTAAGAAAAACATCAACTACTATAAATAAGATGACCCACATGGAGTTTGGCCCTAGTTTCCAATTTTAACACTCCCTCTCAACTAGGGAGAACTCCATCCGTTGATCCATATGTCTGACTGTACTATCTCTGCCATGAGTGCCCTGTACTACTCTGCTTTTCTCTGATCTAATGAGCTCTACTCTTCTCTACTCTGTTTTGATCTGCTGAGCCCTACTCTACTGAACCATGAAGAATAATTGATCGAGAATGTCTCATACCATTCTCTACTAACCCAAAGTTAGTTTCATCTAAAGAGAGTGTGTCACATCACTCTTATTGACCCAAAGTCAGTTCTATTGATCCCAGATCAATATCACAAGAGAGTGTCTCAAACCACTCATACTGATCCCAGATCAGTTTCATTGATCCCAAATCAATGTCAGAAGAGAGTCCCTCAAACCACTCATACTGATCCCAAATCAGTTTCATTGATCCCAAATCAATGTTACAAGAGAGTGTTTCAAACCACTCGTACTGATCCCATATAAGTTTCATTAATCCCAGATCAATGCCACAGGAGAGTGTCTCAAACCACTCATACTGATCCCAGATCAATGGAGGTCATCCTAGCATAGGGAGTACAGTAGATACAACGATGCATCCATCGATAGTACTATTATGGTCCCTATCCTCATTTCCCTACTGATTGATCAGATGAGAGGTATTTTCCACTAGTCCCAGATTGCATGGGTAGGATGCCTTGACAGGAGAACTAATCATCCTATCCACAGGAGAACGAATCATCTTGTCAGTGGATGCCACAGAGAACTAATCATCCTCGCCCACAGGAGAACTAATCATCCTTTTCCACAGTTGCCACAGAGAACAAATCATCCTGGCCCACAGGAGAACTAATCATCCTATTCCATAGTCACCACAGAGAACAAATCATCCTAGCCCACACGAGAACTAATCATCCTGTTCCATAGTGCACCACCAGGTGAGGGTGAGTCTCCCTGTGGTCGTATGTTTCTCCAGTAAGTACCCCACGCCCCCCAGAGCTCCCAAAGCTCAATGCATGCAACATGCAGGACCCTTATAAGAATGTCTCTCAATGAATCCAAGTCATTCGAGAAAGACACATATTTGACCTTCCCCGGGGCTTTGACAAAATGTCTGCGACCTGTACATCAGTGTCAAGGCGATGGAGCCTCCTCACTCATTGACTTACCATATCGCAAATAAGGTAGTATCTGATGTCTATCTACTGGAGAAATCATCGAATACATGATTCCTGAATAATCAAATCCCCCCTCTAGATGTCACATGGAATCATAGTGGTATTCATCATGTGTACAGACAGCTCACTTAAGATCTTCTACAGCCATGCAGCTTCACACAAGAACATACTCATATCTATGTATTCGGTCTCGGTGGTGCTTATAGCAACCGACTCCTAATTCCTGCTCATCCATGATATCGAAGTAGAATCCAAAGAGAACCAGCAATGAGACGTGCTCTAGAGATCCTCCACACTACCTACCCAGTCAACATTCGAATATTCATGCGGTTTCATATTTCCAGCAGTGTATCTCAATCCATGAGAGATTGTGCCCCGAAGATATCTCAGAAGATTCTTGGCACTAATCCATTGAGGCTCAACCAAATATGAGCTCACCATGCTAACTGCAAAACATATGTCTGGACGAAATTTCACCAAGAACATCAACACTAATGAGTTTATGAAACTCAGAGGCATTTCCCAAATATGGTCCGACATCAATACCATATAACTTCTAAAAGTTAAGATCCTTGAGGTACTCACAAGATTGCAGTTTATCATTCCACATCCGAGATCCGACTCCCTCTTACTTCTGCAAATGAGAGGGTTTGCACCTGTCAGAAATAGGTCATCCTCATAAGGTGCTGGTATGAGAGGTTTGTCATCCACAACCTTCGAGTAATGGTTTGGATCGGTTTCACTCCTAGTGAATTCAACTTCATCAGACAGCTATCAATCCTCTCATACTATGCTCGGGGTGTTTTGCTTCAAGCGATAGAGGGATTTCTTCCACCTGTATACATGAGATTCCTGATCATGAATCTCAAACTCCTCGACTTGTTCCAAACCTGTGGACCTGCTGCATGAGGCGAATGGTCCCCTTATAAGATTTTTCTTCGGTACATCTCAGACATGTACCTTCATGCTTTACTCGAATTCAGACATCCCTATCACCATTTGACTCACATCAGGTAGGGCGCCATAGCTAGACCTTCGATGTTATAGATGCAATATGTCAATTGACATGATCTCTAATTGACCATCCTGCAACTTGATACAAATTTCCAACCCTGAATCCATGAGGAAAAGAATCTTTGGCAATTATATTTTTTAACACGTACCATTCCATCGATGAAAGCCACCCTGAAACCTTTGACTTCCATTTCCGAGATGGACACCACGTTCTTCTTACGATCAGGTACATAAAAGAGATTTTGTAAATGAATTGAGTTACCCTTATTCAGTTGAGAGTTAACATTCCCTACACCCTTTCCGAGATAGGTGGCATCAGTCACAAGTATAATCCCATGACTGTTTCCATCTCTACCAAATTAGAGAGTGTACCCATCTATCTGATGAAGTGCCTTGAAGAGTGTAATCTATAAGTTATATTCCCAAAGAATTTGAAGGAGAGGGCCAATAAAATACAACACTTATTTAGCTTATCATAGACAACATTTGATTCTCCATACCTTGGGTTCCTTTGTTTCTATGAAGAGTCGGCCATTTCCTTGATGAATTGCATTGCATGTGATTCTTTTGATCATTGAAGATGTCCATGGGATGATTGTTATCATCATCAAGTGATGTGTCCCTTCCATTCGAACACTCCTTCACATAATGGTCGAACGAGTTATCTGCCTTTCCTTCCACCCTGAGATCTGGTCTTCCAATGAAGTTATCTTTAGGTAGGCCATATTCTGTTGCGCAATTATGATAATATTATCTTCTTCGACTTCACCCTTGGTGAATTTGAAGAGGGTTGAGGAATCCATTGACACTTTTGTCCTTTCCCACCTGTCTTTGGTGATTTCTCTTTCACTCTTGCTTGGGCATTGTCTTCACCTCACCTGTAATACCATGTTAATTTTAGGTATGTTCTATGCTTAGAGCAATTTATTTAAATTTCCACAGTTAGCTCTGTATCCTTTCAAGATTAGAAATCACATCAACATTAAAGTAAATTTCAAATAGAACATAAACATAAATCGTAGAAGACAAGACAAGACAAGAGGACAGAAGATGTGGCACTAGCCAGGGACAAACCCCAATGTGGGGAAACACTTGATCAATTCTTCTTATATGTTCTTCAATAATTCAACAGAGAGAGAGAGAGTGTACGTTTACAACAAAATTCAACACTTTGACTTATCTAGATAAGAGAATAGATCATCTCTAAGAAGATGATACCTGAGATTAGTTGAGGACATGTTGCTTCAAGTAATTCTCCAAGGTGACTCCTTCACCTATAATTATGCTGCATTTCGTCATCATGTTGCACCTCAACATGCTGCACCATGTTGAACCCATCATCACTATGTTGCATCTCATCGCACTTCATTAATCATGACTGTACCCATCACTATACTGCATTATCTGCCATTGTTGCACCATGTTTCCATCCTGACCTATGTGTTGTCTGCACCTTGCTTTCTTATTATCCCTTTCATGCTTGTTGTTGCATGGTAGTTTTCCCTTGCATGCTAGCTATAGCATTGCATGCTTGGTTTATTTTCTGCTAAGTACCATGCAACTATCTCAATGTTAGTTAGCTGTCCCTTGCATGCTAATCTTCTTCGAATACATATGCTCCGACTATTTCGGTAGTTCCTAGCAGTTCTAGCAGTTCGAGTTGTTGCTGGTAGATCTGGTAGTTCCGGTTGTTCCCGACAGTTCTGGCAGTCCCGACGTTTCTGGCTTTTCCAGTAATTCCAGCTTTTTCAGCTTTTCTGGATTTTCCGACAGTTCCGGATTTTCCAGAAGTTCCAGCTTTTCTGGAAGTTCTAGCTTTTCCGACAGTTCTGGCTTTTCTGACAATTCTCGCTTTTCTGGCATTTTCGGCTTTTTCAGCAGTTCCATCTTTTTCATCTTTTCTAGCTTTCTACCCTCTGGATCAAGGCAATGTCATTCCTTAGGATCTCTCCTCCTACTAAAACCCAAATACAAGTAGAGAGAGGAAGAGATCCCAAGTGTGCTGAAATTACTTGAAGGCCAACTCTATTTATACTAAAACGTTGAGCGCGTGTGGGGTTTATTTGGTTGTTGGCTCAACTTGACGAATTGCCTTATAATGCAAATAAATTCATAACTCCATGAATACTTATCAGAATCGGATGATCTTTAGATCAATCCTACACCTATCAATAAGAAGGATCCAAGAAAAATATCAATTGCCATTAATAAGATGACCCACATGGAGTTTGGCCATAGTTGTAATTTTTAACAAACCCCTTTCTGTAAATGGATGACATTTGAAGCATTTTTTTAAATAGCAGCTACATGTTTCTCTTTTCGTATAGTTGTAAGTGTATTGTGTTAGTCATGTCGTGTCTTGTCGTGTTTCTTGGTTATTATACATAAATAAGACCCTCATCTAAAAGTGCATGGCTTGAAATGACTTTATGGTGTAATAAAATAGAAGTGTGACAACCACAATGCTTGGGTTTTTTCGTTCTCCTTCTTTCTTTGGGAAAATTCCATAGGTTGAGCTAAGTCCAGATGGAAAATATGACTCATCCAAAAGGATAACCTTGAGGGAACTTATTAGATCCATGCTTATGATAGTATATAAACTACTCAACTTGGTGTAAATCTACTTGTGTATGAACGCTTCTCCAATCTAGTATATAAGGGATAAGGGGAAAATTTAAAGCAAGAAAAGCAATATCAAAGGTCTATAATACTTCTCTGAAGGGGCAATATCATGTACTCTCAATAAGTCAATATCCCTCTTCTTCCCATTGAAAATAATAAGTTTCGATGCATAGTCCTATAAAATACATAAATAAAGGGTGAAAGAAGAGAAAGGCTTCCTGCGTAGGGAGGTGAAGCAAGCAACTTTGCTAGGGTATTGTCCAGGCTTGCTGGTAGCAAAGAAATATTTGTACTGCTAAAGTGACTTCGTCGGGGTACTATCCAGGCCTGTTGGCAGTGTAGAAGAACGAGAGATGAAAACTCATACTATGAATATCAGGAACTCATCGCGCATATTACCCTTTCCTGGATTGAAACAATTGTGATACGATGTATCTTTTGTGTGTTAAACCAAGTAGAAGAAAGTGATATGTTATGTATATAACCAAGTCGAAAGGGGGGAATCAAGGAAATCAATACTTCCTAAAGGTTTGACCCTTTAACCGGAATATATTCCTATACAAAGAAGTTGAAGGTTGCCCATTGTGTCACCAAGTGTTGTCACTAATACAACACCCTCCAAGCATTTCACTACATTCAAATTTTGGAGCCTACTATCACATTCATATCGAGTGTCACATTGATCTTCAAGTGTTTTATCATGCTATTCTATGTGTTTCAAGTGTTGTTGCATGTTCTCAACTGTCATCGCATTGATTAGAACATCTTTAAGTGTATTTCATGATTGTAACATATTTGTGATTATAAAACGACACATTTTGGTCGAAATCGCACATACTTCACTCGTTGTACTTGGGAAATGCATGAAAAGTGGAATTTTAATGCACACTTATCATTGTTCAAGGTTGTATGAGTTCTCTCGATGATTTGGTATGTGTCGCATATGGTTTTATGTCCAAACTCATTATGTTCACACATCACCCTATATCCCAGACTTAGACAAATTTTAGTTGCAAAATGAGCCCACCGAGGTTAGGAGCGCAAAAGCACACTCTCAAGCCTTGAGCAGAAATCCTTCGTTGTATAGAAGTGTGTCATGCACCCTCAAAGAGATAAAATTACACTCCTTAATCCCTTTCCCCTTCCTCTTTCTGAATTACGCCCTTCAAGAAACTAAGTCTTCCTTTGAGCGCACTCCTTTGACTCAAAGAAGTGTGCCCTCCTTGAGTGCATGAGCACACCCTGACGGCCTCAAAGCCAACACTTTAGCCTTCCACAATATTCCATGCACCCTCTTGACCCTTGGAGTTCATGAACGCACTCCAAAGGAATTAAACTTCACCCTTCAACCTTCATACTTGTGCCATGTGCCCTCCTAAGCCTCGTGAGCACATGAGCACACCTTGAAGGCTTGAATCCTTTATCCTTTAGCCTTTACGAGTGTGCGTTGATCCCTCCTTATCTTCCTTAAGTGCACAGTTCACCTGGGAAGTATGAAGAATTTCCCTTTGTCCTTTGGAATTGCACCCTATGCCCTCCTTCTCTCCCTTGAGCGCACAGTGCACTTGGGAAGTCCGAAGCCTTTCCCTTCGTCCTTCATACTTAAATTTTATTTTTATAGGAAGGGTATGAGAATTTTTATTATTTCCATATTTTCCTTTGTTATTTTTTGTTTGATTGGAATAATTTCAAATTCTTAATTAACGTTAAATTATTGAGAGAATGAAAATTCACATTTTAGATTGAATTTAATGTGTATTCACATTTTTATTAATATAATTTTCGATTAATTTTATACATGAATTTTATAACTTGTATATTTTTATATTTAACAACTTACTTTCAAATAATTTTTTCTATTAAATGAGGTTTAATTTTTAGTTCATATTTTAAATTTACTTTGTATCCTCTTGTGAATTATTATTTTTATAAAAAAAGTGTCACTATGTGTTTAAACTTTCTCTTCGCTGTATGATTTTATTACTTCTCTTATCTCTTTATGTGTTTAATGATCTCATAGATCAATTATTAAAATTCTAAGTTTTTTTTAATTTTGTGGTCATTTGATTTTAGTTGGTTCTTTCACTTATTAAATATGTAAACATAATATTTCTATATTAAAAAACTATTTGTGAAACAATTTACTAGTCTAATCTTTAGTTTTAAATGTTAAATAATAATGTCACATTACAATAGGTTTTGGATCACTATTTCATCTTCCACAAATCCTTATCTATCCTCCCCACCACTTAAAACCCACAAATTAATAATAATAATATATTTAAGGTCATGGGCAATCTAGACACCAAATTGGTGTATGAGACTCCCTTGTTTGTGGAAAAGGGGACCCACTTCCTCAATTATTTAATTTTGAAAGTATACACAGGCTTAGATACTCTACCTCCCTCTAGGAAACACATGCTCTCAACCATTAGGCCCACTCAAAACAAAATCATACAAAGTCAACTTAAAGGCATTTGCTACAACTGTGATAAGAAATATTTTCTTTGACATAAATGTAAGAAGAAAAACTCTTTAAGGTAATTTCAAAGGACATTTCATATTATTATTGTAGTTATATATTAAATGAATATCAATTCATATATTTGATACATTCCCCCATATGCTCTACAATATTTGGAAGCTTAGATATCCCTTTATGTCTTGAATTGTATTTCTATTCCCCAAATCCTCATATTGGTCGAGTACAACAATCAACCAAAATTTATCCTCTAAGTTGATTGTGGCAACATCCATAGCTTCATGTATCATTATGTGTAGCCCGAGAAAAAAACCACTATATCCATGTTGTTCACAACCTTCAAATCATTATTACTATTGGAGGTTATACAAAATGTAGTGGTCATTGTGAAAATGTGAGACTCCTAATGGGTGTTATTCCTTGAAAACCCACATGTTTTCTATTGAAATGTGTGGTTGAGATATTATCTTTGGTGTTAAATGGTTAGGGACTTTAATTCCTTATCACCATGGATTTCCATAATCTATACATGAGTTGATCATGATTAAATTTATTTAACTCAACACATATAGCCTCTCACTTATGCTATGCCTATTTCACCATTTGTTTTCCAAAAAAAACAAATAGAAAATATGGTTCAATAATTTCTAGTCATTTCCATAATTTTCCCAATACTAAGCTTCCTTATTCACTTGCTACCATGTTCCTCAAGGTATAACACACATGTAATATTCATCCTAACTTTTGAGTTCTCAAAAATCTAAAACTCCAAGTGAAGCTCCTCATTCTAGTCATTGATATCCACTTGAATGAGTTCAAGGGTGCTTAATTGTTTAGAGAAGTTAGCCTCTACTCGATCTATCATCAAACTTGCATGAATGAGGTAGATATTACTAAAATTATTTTTCACATTCACTAAGGACATTACAAAATCTTGGTGATTCCCTTTATCCTTTTCCATGCGCATTCCTTGTTCCAACATCTAATAAACATCACAAGATGAGGATTATGTTTTAAAACTACTTTAGTATCTCTATTTATATGAATTGGAATATTTAGACCATATTGTTAGTGATGAATGTGTGAGTGTGAACCTAAAGAAAATTGAAGCAATGAAGGAATGGAATTACTCTAAAACTCTTAAAATTTTAAGATGTTTTCTTCATCTCACTAGTTATTATAGAAATTTTATAAGGAAATGTGATAATATTGTAACTCCACCCACACCCTTGATTAAAAAAATTCTTTGAGACAAAATGATGTGGAAAACTTGAAGAATTCCATCTATGTTCCTAATACTCTTTCTAATCTACTTCACTAAAACTTGTGTTGGAAGGTGGTGGAGCAGGTAAAGTCATTAGATCAATACTCAACAAAGAGGATCAAAGTGGGATGACCATTGGATTTCACCAACAAAAAAATATGTAAGAGGAACTTGGGAAAATCATTTATGTAAAGGAGATGACGGCTATATTGCATGTTATGGATATCTGGTTTCTATTCCTACTGGGGAAACAATTATACACTAAAACCAATAATAGTGGCTTGAAATACTCCCGAGAGCAAAGGATTTTTTCCCCATGAAAT
>APFE030502192.1:0-25038 GCA_000404065.3 Pinus taeda
CCATTGTGTTTGTTTATTAGATACAAAGCAATAAAGATATCCTTCCAAAAATTTGTTTAATATCTCATTTTCCCCATCAAAATGAGGATGATAAGATGAGCTATGAGCTAACTGAGTACTGAGACAAGAAAATAAATTCGTCCAAAAAATTCCAGTGAAAATGGGATCTCTATCACTTACAATAATCTTTGGGTGTCCATGTAGCTTTTGAATTGTTTCCATGGATGTGATAATGCACAAAAGTGTGCATACTTGGTAAGTCTATCAATTACCACCATGATGACACTCTTTCTTTCCGACTTGAGTAAACTTGTGATAAAATCCAATGAAATCTCCTCCCAACATTGGCGTGGAATGGATAAAGGTTGTAATAGACCCGGGGTCTTAATTGTTTCAACTTTATTTTGTTGGAAAACCAAACATTCCACCACAAAATTTTGAATATCTAATTTAAGTCCATCCCAAAAAATTCCTTCTTAACCCTGTGGTGAGTTTTTAAAAATCCTAAGTGCCCTCGTAAGGGAGAAGTGTGCAATTCCATTAGAATATTTTGTTTGAGTTGGGAATTCTTACAGAGGTATAAGTGATCTTTGTACCATAATGAATCATTTTGCCAGTTAAATGTATCAGATGTACTGGAATCTTGTTGTAAGTTTTGAATAAGTGTCCACACTTCTTCATCATTCTTCCATTCCTCCCTTTCTTCATTTATAAAATTTGGTTGGATAATATAAATGGCACACAACAATGGTTCCACATCCTCATCCTTTCTTGAGAGTGCATCTTCCACCACATTTTGCTTCCCTTTTCTGTAGATTATTTCAAAGTCATAACCCAACATCTTTGTGACCCACTTTTGTTGCTCTTCAGAGGATAATATTTGTTCTAAATAGTATTTAAGGCTATCATGATCCGTTTTTACCTTGAAGTGTCTTCCCATTAGGTAGGGTCGCCATTTCTTAAGTGCATGTAGTATTGCCAACATTTCCTTCTCATAATAGCTTTGTGTAAAAACTTTCCCTTGATTGGACGACTTTCAAAAGCAATGGGTCTTTCATCTTGCATTAAAACAGCACCAATTCCATTTCCTGAAGCATCACATTCCCAAATAAAGTTTTTGTGAAGTCTGATGTAAGCTAAGACCGTCTTGCACATTGGCCTCTTTAAGATGTTCGAAGGCCTTTGGTTTCTCTCGAGTCCATGAAATGCATCTTTCTTCATGTAATATTGCTAAGACGGTGCCACTATCTCCATAATTCTTAACAAACTTGCGATAATACCTTTTCAACCCGAGAAATCCTCGCAAATGCTTTATGGATGTGGGGATTTTCCATTTCTTAATGTCTTTAATTTTGCTAGGGTCTACCTTAACTCCTTCATGAGATACAATATGACCCAGATATTCCACCTCTTGTACTCCAAAGAAACAATTGGATCCTTTTGCATATAATTGTTCTCCTCCAATAGTTGTAGCACCTTGTCAACATGATCCTTCCAAGACTTGCTGTAGATTAGTATATCATCAAAAAATACTAACACAAATTTTCTAAGGAATGGTTTGAAAATTGAATTCATCAAACTTGAAATGTTGAAGGTGCATTGGTAATGCCAAAAGGCATGACCAAAAATTCATAATGACCCTCATGAGTTCTAAATGTTGTTTTCAGAATGTCTTCAATCTTCATTCTGATTTGATGATATCCTGAATGAAGATCCAACTTGGTGAAGTAAATTGATCCATGCAATTCATCCAGTAATTCATCAATGACAGGAATGGGGAACTTATCTTTAATAGTGAGCTTGTTGAGCTCCCTATAATCCGGAAACATGCGCCATGATCCATCCTTCTTGTGCACCAATACTACTGGAGCAGAGAAAGAACTTTGACTCGGTTGAATTATACCAGCCTCTAGCATTTCTGCAACCATATGTTCAATTTCACTCTTTTGGACATAGGGATATCTGTACGGCCTGATGTTTGGAGGAACACTTCCTGGAATTAGATGAATAGCATGATCATGATCACGCATGGGTGGGAGACCTTTAGGAGTCTCAAATACCTTGGAATGATTATCCAGGACTTTTTGGAGATCTGGAGAAATAGATGATTCCGATGTGGAAACACTAGCGAACATAATTGTGCAAATACACCTCTTTGTTCCTTTTTTAGAAGCTTTTTCATACCATTAGAGTTGATTATCTTTCCTGGTTTCCCTGCAATACCCCTTAACTCAACTTCCTTTCCTTCCATATAAAATTTGATGAAAGGTTCTTGAAAATTAAAAGCTATTGTACCCAAGGATTGTAGCCATTGGACTCCTAGTACAACATCAGCACCTCCCATTGGAATGGAAGCATTGGGCTAGTCAATACATATTCTCCCATGGATAGCTTGATATTATGGCATTTTCCAGAGAAATTTATTGTTCCTATTTTGCAACCATCACTTGACACTCTGGTGCTGGATATAAGAAGCAATTCAATTCTTTTGCTACCTTACAATGAATAAAATTGTGAGTACTTCCTGAATCAATCAACACTATTACCTTTTTCTTCTTGATTTGTCCTTCTATCTTAATGTTTTGAGGAGTGGTAATTCCCGCCAATGCATTACAAGATATGGTCGGATTCATTTGTTCTTCATCTAGGCTTTGTTCCTGGAGTATATCCTCTTCTTTTGACCTTTCTTTCTCATTTTCTTCTTTCTCTTCACAATCTATGTAGAATAATTTCTTCTCAGCACACTTATGACCTTTAGTGTATTTGCTATCACAACTGTAACAAAGCCCTTTTGCTCTTTTTTCTTCCAATTGTTATGGTATCAACCTTATAGGTTGTGGAAGACTAGGGACAACACTTCCATCTTTATAGTTGTGAGTGGTATGCTTCTTGGTTTCTATAATTTTGCTTTCCATTTTTCTTGCTAACCTGAATGCCTTCTCTAATGAATCAGGTTCCCAAAGGCAAACATCATGTTGGATATTATGCTTTAAAGTCCCTATGAACACATCAATCCTATGCTCCTCTAGAATATTTTTTACCCTTATGTTCAATTTTTTGGAACTCCTCAATGTGCTCCATTATTGAACCCTTTTGTTTGAGACTTATCAATTGGCTAAAAAAAGTGTTGCTTTTTGTATCCTCATAATGTGCTATCAATTCTTCCGTAAAAGTTGCCCAAGTGATAATTTGTTTACGAGAGCAAAGCCATTGATACCATACAAATTGATTTGGTTCCAAATATAAAGTTGTAATACGTACCTTTTTTGTGTTTTGCACATTATTGAGATCGAAAGGTTGCTCCATCTGTAATATCCATGTTGCGGTATCCTTGCCATGAAACTTCCTCATATCGATTTTTGGAATATGGTGGGTCTTCAACCCAACATTAGAGTCTACGGAATCATGATTAACATTTCTTTTGTTCTCATCATGAGTTTCCTTTACTAACATTTCACCATTAGTGACCATTTCTTGTATCAACGTATTCATATTTATCTTCAATTCTTCCATCTTATCATCCATGCCATCAATTTTAGCGTCCATGCCATTCATCTTAGCTTCCATTCCATCCATACTAGCTTCTACGCCTTTCTTTAAACAATCCATCTTAGCTTCTACACCTTTCTTTAAACCATCCATCTTAGCTTCTACATCATTACTTAAACCATCCATCTTAGATTCTGTTGCTTTTTGTGCAAGTGACACTTGTTGCACTTGGTCTCGTAATTTTGATATATCATGTTGCATTTCTTCCTCTTCTCATGAGTCAGCTAGAGCTTTCAGGTTGCTTACTAGGTGTTTGAATTTTCTTTCCTCAGGGCATCAATTACCGATAATAATGCTTTACTATGCCCTTTGAATTCCTTCAAACTATTTTTTCAAACCAAGTTTATACAAAAATTTTAAAAAAACTACACACATTTTTTTCACTTTCTAGAAGCTTGATATTTAATCTGATGTATCTTTACAATTTCAGATCATCCAATTCTGAAATTGCTACCTATAATAGCCCTCTGTGTCCTCTTTCTAATGCCACCAATCTGATCCAAATTGGATTCTCCAAGATAGAGTTATGCACAATCTCCCAAGATGACCTGATTATAGACCTTTCCAGAAGAGCGAATTTGTATGAATTGCCACATGTCACTGTTTCAACCCTTGGCTCTCACAAGTATATACAAGAAACTATGGTCCATCCTCTTTCTATACCTTCTTACAAAATTTGAATGTGATGCTCAGAGAAAAAGCTATGACGATTTTCCCTAGGTCACCTGTTTGGAATGTAATTCAGGAGTCTGCAAAAAGTCCAGCTTCCTCAGATCATATCTCCACAAATATAGCACGAAAAGCTCTGAAATTCAGATCCAAGATTCAGTACAATTTCGTATCAAATGGTTTTTTTCCACTTCCGAAACATTGCAGAAAAAAGTTATTGCAAAAATGCCACGATGACCTTTTTGGAGAAGAGAAACCCTAGAATCCAAAGCTCTCATACCAAATGTTATGAAACCAGCTCACAAAATATAGAAAAGAGAGATCAACACCTTGGAATTCAGCCTCTTCGAGGGGGCAACCTCCTTTACATTAGAAAAATGAACAATTCTTGGATGATTTAAATGAAAAAACCTCCTTTCTATATATAGGATTCTAAGGAGTCATAATATAACCTAGCCGACCTAAAAATAATAATATAAAGCCACAAAAATAACAATAGATGGATTCTATGGGGTACAGTAATAAAAATATGGGGACAATAGGGGCACAACAATATTAATAAGGGATACAACTACAATACTAATGGGGTAATCACTAGTATTATAGGGACCTACCATATACCCAATCTCCCACAATGACATGATTATAGTCTAGTTTAGTAGAATGAAATTGTACGAAGTACCACATGTCACTATTTCAACCTTCAACCCTGAATATGCCACCCACCAAACTGAAACCTCTCCTCTTTTTGTCAATTTTTACGAAATTTGAATCTAATGCTTAGAGAGAAAGTTATGATAAGTTTCCCAAGGTCACATGTATGAGATGAAATTCGAGAGCAGGAAAAAACCATAACTTACTCAGTTCATATCTCTGAAGATGTAGCAAGAAACTATCTACAGTTAGGACATAAGATTCATTAATATTGTGTCTCAAATGTGTTTTTTTTATGCTTTTTAACATTTGTAGAAAAAACATTATAGCGCAAATTCCACGATGTCCAATTTGAACTAGCAAAACCCTAGAATCCAAAGTTCTAATACCAAATGTTATCCAACCAATTCACAAAATATAAGAAGGGATAGATCAACAACTTCAATGTTAGCCTCCTCAACGAGGAACCTCCTTTACATGACACAAACAAATAATTATTGGATGATACAAATGAAAAAACATGCGTTCTATATATAGGAGTCTAAGGGATAACAATATAGTCAGAGTCGACATAACAATAATAATTTAAGGGCACAAAAATAACAATAGTGGGCTTCTATGGGGAAAAATAATAATAATATGGGGACAACATTGGCACAACAACAACAATAAGGGGCTACAATGACAATAACAATGGGGGAATACACTAGTATTATAGGGACCTAACAATACCTGTGCTACCTCACTAGCTGAGTAACTAATCTTCACTAGAATGAAGTGAGCTACTTTGCTTAATCTATCAACCACAATCATGATGGAATCATGATACTTTGATGTACTCAATAACCCTGTGATGAAATCCGTCGAAATTACCTCCCATTTCCACTCTGATATCACAATAGGCTATAAAAAACTAGTTGGGTGCTTACACTCAACTTTCACTTGTTGATAGTCCAAGCATCTAGCAACAAACTCTCCCACTTCCTTTTTCAAATTTTGCCAATAGTATAACTTATTCATAGCTGTAAATGTCTTCTAATATCTTGGGTGACCTAAACATGGCTTGACATGGAACTCCCTCAACATAAGCTTCTTGAGCTCACTTTCATTAGACACATAGATCTTGTCCCTAAATCTCACTAAGAAATTTGTTGTGAGATGATAATCCACATCCTATTCCCCTATACCCTGCTATAACCTATGCTTAACTTGTTGATACTTGAAATATTTTTGTCCTTCCTCTAAGATCTAATTCTATAAATATGTCCCATCAGATCTCATAGCTGCAACATGGTTTACCTTCACTCTCATACAAAGAGCATCTGCAACCCTCTTCTTATTTCCTTTAGTGTATCTTATCTCAAAGTCAAAGTCACTAAGGGTAGCCAACCATTTAAATTTCATGGAATATAGATTAGGTTTGTTAAATAGATATTTCAATCCACTATCATTACTCATCAACACAAACCTCCTTCCAAGAATATAGTGCCTTCACATCTTCAATGCATGAATAATAGCTACCCACTCAATATCATGAGTCACATAGTTTTTCTCATGTTCATTCAATTTCCTTGATTCATAGCATACCACTTGTCCCTCCTTCATCTGGACCCCACCAAGTCCTCTCTTGGAACAATATCTACATACAACAAAATCTTTATCCGGATATGCAATCTTGAGAAATGGAGCATTTGTAAGAAACTCTTTCAACTGCTCAAAAATTGTTGCACACTCCTCAGTCCACTCAAATTTATTCCTTCCCTTTGCAATGACGTATTAGGATTTACAATTTGTTAGAAGTTCCTAATGAACCTCCTAAAGTAACATGTTATCCCCATGGATGATCTAACCTCATCGACATTCCAACGAGCTTCCCATTCAATGATAGATCTTATATTCTTTGTATCCACTACTATGCCTTTCTTGGACACAACATGTCCCAAGTAATGTACCTTTGTCTAAAAGAAACTCCATTTACTAAGATTTGCATAAAATTGATGTTCTCTTATCAATATCAATACTGCTACTAAGTTTTCTTCATTCTCTTCCTCATTCTTAGAATATATCAATATATCATCAATGCATATTATGAAAATCTTTTCCAAAGAAGGACAAAACACATTATTCATCAAGTAGATGAAAGTATTTGAAGAATTAGTCAAAATGAAAAGAACCATAATAAATTCATAATTCCCATACATGGTCTAGAAAGAAGTCTTGTAGATATCCTTTTCTTTGATGTGCTCCTCTAAATGAACTGATCTCGAATCAATCTTTGAGAACATTGTTGCTCCCTTCAACTCATGAAATAAGTCATCAATAATTGGCAATGGATATATGTTCTTGATCATCACCTCGTTCAATATCTTATAATCAAGACACAACCTGAGAGTACCATCCTAATTCTTAATGTACAATATCGATGCACCTCAAGATGATACACTTGGCCTAATATATCCCTTATCAATCATTTCCTTACTACAACTTCAATTCAACTAACTCTAGAGTACTCATCCCGTAAGGAGCCTTTCATGCCAGTGCTACTCTTGGTACCAACTCAATAGAAAAATCCACTTCCCTATGGAGAGGAAACACTGAAATATCTACTAGAGACATATCCTCAAAGTGTTGTAAGACAAGGTACCTCTTGAGGATTTCCAGATTCTCAACATCCTTACCCTTGTCACTGGAAATATGGACTGTGAATAGTACACACCCCTTCCTATAGCTTCACTTACTCTGCATAGCTATAATTACCCTCACCGATGTAGGCTTCTTGTTTCCTCGCAAGATTCTCGTTTCCCTATTATAATTTAGGCATTAAATAGAATTGTCATAACAATCTACTTTCGTCCTATGGATATGAAATCAATCCATACCCAAAAACGTGTTATATGATCCCAATGGAAGCACATTTACATGTGCTGATGTAGGAATACAATTCAACTCAAATGGAAAATCTCTTACCCAATGGTGAACTATCTTTTTAGTACTTGTAGCCAACCACACCAACCAAGATTTTTCATGCACTTAATTTGGAAAATCACACTTATCCACCAATTCATGATTAACATAACTATAATTCAACCCAAGGTCAATCAAAATAGAAACAACTGAATCGCAAAGCTTACCTTCCATCCCAGTAGTGGATGCCTTGTGATTTTCCTACTTGTTGTCCAGAACTACATAAATCTAAGGAATCCTATGACCAAGATCCCCAAATGTCTATGCTTTCTTAGTGCTATATATGTGAGGCTTGTCACCCTAGTACAATGGACAATACTTCTTGCAATGATCTTTTCCACAAATCCAATACTCCAACAATCCTCTACCATCACCTCTATTCTTTTGCTCTCGAGGATGAAACCCATGTATCTTCTTAATTGCATTAAACTTATTTTAAGAAACAACATTCTCTTTCTCACCTGCATCTTGAGGTCTTCCCCTCTTTAGTGCCACTTTCCTTTAAATTCTCATTGCCCTTCAAATCACTCTTAGGCTTTGTTGGGTGTTGAAATTGTCATTCACTTCCATTACACTTTCACTATCATATCCATTATATCACCTCCATCTCACCTTCATTTCACTACCATGTCACTACATTCATCTCACTTTCATCATTATTGGGTCACATTTATGTTTTTCCAAACTTTATTAACTCTTAGCATTTTTAAGTGAATTTGTGGTTAAAAATTAGAAAATAATGTGCATACGCTTATACCTAACAAGTGGGGTAAGATTGTTGACATGTGTAGGTCAAAAGGAAGCTTCTATAAGACCTTTGTGTGGCATCCTAAGGCCAAATTCGAATTTGAGTGGAAATAATGATGAGGATACGTGTCACGTTTATTATTTGTATTGAAAATCTAGGAAGACATGTGTCTTTTCATTTCCTATTTTGATTATAACTCTGGAGGTATAGGGAGAGATTCATGGACTCTCATGAATGAGATGACTCCTCATCCTTTTGTATAAATAGAAGATCTTTCTCCTTCATTTGGTAGCTTTGGAAAGATTTTGTAAACTTTTGTTAGCTCAACTTGTTGTACATTGTAATTTTGAATAATTTGAATAAAGCTTTGATGTTCCCAATGTGGAAGGAGATGTGAAGCAGATGCCATGGAGCATATCAGAATGTAAAGTAGAGTAGATTTTATTTTGTAGTTTTGCTTTGATTTCATTCAATTATTTCATTTTATTGTTTTCAAGTTTAATAGTTTAGATTTTACATTCACACAAGCTTAAATCATGCAAGTGTGTTCAACCGGTTGACTGTAGATTTAACTAACTGTGTAATATATGGTTAGCAAAATAGTCCAAGAAAGTATCTCTCAATTGGTGCTTGGAGAATTTGAGCACACAGTAGATTAGTTTTCCTTTACATGTTTTGTCTTTAATTTTGTTGCATTTTCATTTTCAATTTTAGAACAATGAAGTATTGAATCCCTTCAAATGTTATCACAAGGAGGTAGTTCTCCCAAAATTTTATAGTGGAGTGATAAAACACTTCATTTAGCTATTGTAGTAGATTAGTTGCAATTTCACTTTTAGCCTTAGTCTTTCATTTAAGTTTGTTGCAATTTCATTTTCAGTTTTAGAACAATGAAGTATTGGATCCCTCCAAATACTATCACAAGGAGGTAGTTCTCCCAAAATTGTATAGTGGAGTGATAAAACATTACATTTAGCTGTTATCATTTTTTCTTTCATTTCATAGACATTTTGCCGGCTTAGATTAATCTAACTATTCAAAGTTTTTATTTGTTTTTATCTAATGTTCATTTCCTTTTCTCCCCTCTTTATAAATTAGATTTTAACATTAAAAGTCATTAGATTTAGTTGTCCATTAACATTTAGAGATTTCATCTAGAAGGATAAATTTTCTTTCTTAGATTAATTTACTTAAGAATAAGAAAAAAAACCCCCCAAAATAACATAAACTATAAAACAACGATGTAAGACAAAGGTTAACTAAGCACATATAGTGCACCACACTTCATCAGCTTATGATACCAGGATTGATAATTTATGTAGAACAATTTAGGACACTAAATTGACTAGATATTTTGGCGTTGTTGCCGGGGAAGTGTAATTAGAGACTTTATTTTTTACATCTAAAAAAAATTAATAATTTCTTGAGTATGCTCTCCTCCTACATTTTGTGTGATCTGGAGGATCAGAAAAAGAATTTTTTATGGTCTTAATATATATATATATATATATAGATATATATATATATATATATAATATATATATATATATATAAAATATTATATATTATATATCTATATATATATATAATTCTAACAACAATTCATTAAAAAATAAAAAAAAAATCATTGTTTGTTTAGAATATATATGTATATTTTGTGAAGAAAAACATATAATTTTGTTAAAATCAATTAAAAAATACATAAAAAAAAAAAATAAATAGATTCTATTATTTTGTTTAGTCAAAATATATATATGTATATTTTTTATTTTAAAAATAAACATATGTAAATTTATAATAAAATAAAATAAAATAAAAAGAAAAAAAAATTATCCACGTTTCCCATAATAAAACAATCTTTGCATTTCTTGAAGTTATGGTGGACATAGTAAATCTTTGCATTTCTTATCTGGAGGTCATTCACCAACTCGTATTCCTTTTAGTCACACAGTCACTTCATTTTTTAGCCATTGCTTGGCCCTGCAACAAAAATCAAATTCCATAAAATATTTGACATTAAAAAAAATGGCATGATAGATAGCAATCAAGAGGATGTGTTTACGAAAGATTATAGATTGAAAGGGACTACCTTTGGACTTGCGGCAGCCCTTGAGGGTGTCCTTGAAAATTGTCTGCTAAGATGATGTGCAAGTGTTTAGATCACTATTCATTTGCTATTGTCTATGCTGAAATTGCTTTCTTGACAGAAGACGCATTTGCTAGAAAAATGCAAAACTAAAAAAAACGTCATATTTTAAAACAAAAATTCCAGCCAAATAAAAATTAATTAGGAAAAGAAAAAACATGGGTTTTTTCGGGAATGGGGTCAGTTAGATATCTTAGAAACGGTTTGGATAATTTCGCAATGGTTCGGGAGAATTTTTTGGTTCTATAAAGCCCCGTTTGGCATGTTGCATGAGGAAAAATGAATTTTATTAAATGAACAGAGTGTTGTTTGAACACGGTACGCTTTAGGAATGTTGTTTGAACACGACACGTTTGAGGAAGGGAAATTTGATTTGAAAACTAATCATGTTGTTGAATTCAATATAAATAGTCTAATTCGATTTAGACTGATTACGCCATGCCTCCCATATTTAATGCCAAACAGTTTCATGATGAATGATGAATCTCTGTTTTTGACTCAACTAGACTTCTCCTGCACACTTGTCAAAAACCTTTTTATGCATACAATCACTCTGTTTTTCATACATTTCGTGCATATTGTACACATAGACAATCTACTCTTGTATCCTCTATGTATAACAGTCTGTTTATGTGTACAGCCATTCGGATTTATCTGTTTCCAAACAATGAAGGGAATTTTGAAGAATAGCAGAGAATAGAGGCTCATGAATGATTGGTCTTGTCCACTAGCTGCAGTCTTAGACTTTCTTCCGTACTTGGCTGCACAAAATCTCTTTTCCAATAACTGAAATAAAAAATTTGATGTCTCAACTATCTTTTAGCTACAGAACACAGCTACATTCCACAACTAATCGGTTGTTCCGCAGCTATTTTCATGCTTGTGCAGGTTCCAAGTGTCAAGAGGGAAAAATGACTACATAGGTAGCTTGGAAAACATCAGGGCATGATTTTTGAGGTGTGTGTTATCACTATGTCGCTGCATGATCTTCTTGACTTTAGGGAGAATAATAAAAAACAAAACAAAATGTTTACACGTATAAAAATAGAAAAATAAATTAAATTAAAATAAAAAAAAATAAAAAAAAATGAACCAATGAAATGAGTAGATTATTTGCTCACTTTTCTAGAAGGTATTGATTAATTTTGGAATGATGATGAGAAATGCATAGCTAACTTTCTGTTCAATATTTTTAGCTATAGAAACTATGAATGTTCTGTAGCTAGAAAGCCATTCCGCAACTAAACATCAATTCTGCAACTGAAAAACCTCATTGTTCAAATTAGCCTTCTCATATGAAATCAGAATTCGATGATTTAAGAATTGTTGGAAAGATCTCATTGATATCTACAAAATGAGGAAGTTATCATCAGAGTTTGAAATAGTCAAGAATGAAGTAATTGCTCAAAAGATATAACAATTAACCAGAGTCACTAATTCCAAAGCAGGTATAAATTCTTTTGGTTTTCCTTCGTGAACTTGTGTCATTAATACAAATTCTTAGTTTTCTGTGTAAATATCACAACTAGAGATATTGATCACCTCTCTGTTTTGATAGTATTACATTCCCTTGCAGAAGAAGTATTAGTTTTCTTGCAGGTTCCAGGAGGAAGCTCAAATGACTACAAGTGAATAGTGTCTTTCTTAAGAGACCAATTTGTTTCAAAAGAGGATGATCAACAACAAAGAAAAAGAACAAATTCATGATCACATGATAATGCAAAATCAGATCCCGGAACTTGCAATACTTTCAGATACTATTGTCTCCATTACATCCATACTTCATAATAAACCATTCACCTCATTTCCCTTTATATTTTCCACTTGCATTCACATACACATTCCATTAGCTTTGGTCCACTCCTAACCCACAAATAAAAGCAAGAGGCTGAGTTACACGCTTATTTCCCATTTCTATTACTACTTTCCATTTCCATCTTCCATTTTCATTTTCCCTTTCCTATCATTTTCATTTCGCAAATAAGCCCTGCTTCAATGCAAATTATTGAGTCCATAGTCCTTTAAGTCTAAATTTCTTGCAAAAACACCTTGAGGCTTGCATGCCTTAATGGCAAGTCCTCATGCTAACGAACAATGGGAATACATTAATGTCCCTTTCTCATCAGATCTTCTGGTGACTCGACATTGGCAAATTTATTCGTACCTAGCAAGATTTGTTTGGGCATCTTGACTCTCATAGTTATCAGTGGTGAGAGTTCTCGTGTTGACTAGTGGCATCCATTAATGGCCACTAAGTCAACAATTTCCTACTGTGTTTGACATAAAAACATCTATTCACATAGTAGGAATTCTACCAATGAGTTTTGAAGACATGAAGACTATTATTTTCAGCATTTTGGAGCAGATTCAACAAGTTTTTAATAGAAGCAATAAAAAGTCATCTTGACTCTTTTAATAATGAATCTTTTTGTTCAGCCACTTGAAGAAGATTATGATCAGAATTTTGTAGCCACCACACATACAACTCATCCATTTCCAAAGTGTAAGTTAAGGTACATCATTTTCTAACTTTTTACCATAGAATTCCATAAAAACCTAGAATGATAATTGTTGGAAAAACGTTCCTCTTCCTCATTTCATAAAATTGCCAATACCATTAGTTTATGGGGGGAATACATTCATATTCATATCTTTTCATGTTCATATCATATTCAGAAGCCCACATACTTCCAAAATATATTAACTATTAAATTATTATTATGAGCATACAATGGCTTTTCAAAAGTGTTTAAAGGATAATTGGATACAAACGTGTTCATGGTTGTCACACAAGAACCAACCATGATGCAATCCAAGAAGGATATACTTTGCAACAATAATCAAATTATCATTATGTAAAGTTCAAAGATCAAAATTGAATGCAACAAGAAAATATGGTTGTAACAAACGAACCAACCATGTTGCAATTCAAGTAAAACACTTTGTAGAAGTATGAAGTTATCAAATGATAACATGCAATGTTAAGCCAAAGCTCAAGGATCAAAAGAATTAATGTAATATATATTCCATGAGGACATGCAATAGCTTTAGTTGAAGGTATGTTGGGTCTTGAAATTGTCATTCACTTCAATTACACTTTCACTATCATATCCATTAGATCGCCTCCATCTCACCTTCATTTCACTACCATGTCACTACATTCATATCACTTTCATCATTATTGGGTCACAATTATGTTTTTCCAAAATTTATTAATTCTTAACATTTTAAAGTGAATTTGTAGTTAAAGATTAGAAAATAATGTGCATATGCTTATACCTAACAAGTGGGATGAGATTGTTGACATGTTTAAGTGAAAAGGAAGCTTCTAGAAGACCTTTGTGTGGCATCCTAAGGCCAAATTCGAATTTGAGTGGAATGGATCATGAGGATACATGTCACATTTCCTATTTGTATTGAAAGTCTAAGAAGGCATGTGTCTTATCATTTCCTATTTTGATTAGAACTCTAGAAGTATAGGGAGAGATTCATGGACTCTCATTAATGAGATCACTTTTCTTATTTTTGTATAAATAGGAGATCTCTCTCCTTCATTTGGTAGCTTTGGAAAGCTTTTGTAAACTTTTGTTAGCTCAACTTGTTGTACTTTTTAATTAAGAAGAAGTTGAATAAAGCTTTGATGTTCCCAACATGGAAGAAGATGTGAAGTAGATGTCATGGAGCATATTAGAATGTAAGGTAGAGTAGACTTTATTTTGTAGTTTTTCTTTGATTTCATTCAACTATGTCATTTTATTGTTTTCAAGTTTAATAGTTTAGATTTTACATTCATGCAAATTTAATTCATGCAAGTGTGTTGAATCGGTTGATTGTAGATTTAACTGACTGTGTAATCTATTCTTAGCAAAATAGTCCAAGAAAGTATTTTCTAATTGGTGCTTGGAGCATTTGAGCACACAGTAGATTAGTTTTCCTTTACATGTTTTGTATTTAATTTTGTTACAATTTTATTTTCACTTTTAGAACAATGAAGTATTGAATCCCTCCAAATTCTATCAAAAGGAGGTAGTTCTCCCAAAATTGTATAGTGGAGTAATAAACCAATTCATTTAGATGTTATAGTAGATTAGTTGAAATTTCACTTTCAGTCTTAGTCTTTTGTTTAATTTTGTTACAATTTCATTTTCAGTTTTAGAACAATGAAGTATTGGATCCCTCCAAATGCCATCACAAGGAGGTAGTTCTCCCAAAATTGTATAGTGGAGTGATAAAACACTTCATTTAGTTGTTATCATTTTTTCTTTCATTTCATAGACATTTTGTTGGATTAGATTAATCTAACTATCAAAGATTTGATTTGTTTTTATCTAATGTTCATTTCCTTTTCTCCCTTCTTTAGAAATTATATTTTAACATTAACAGTCATTAGATTTAGTTTTCCATTAACATTTAGATATTTCATCTAGAAGCATAACTTTTCTTTCTTAGATTAATTTCCTTAAGCATAAGAAACAAAACCCCCCAAAAACAACATACACTATAAAACAACGATGTAAGAAAAAGGTTAACTAAGCACATATAGTGCACCACACATCATTAGCTTATGATACCTAGATTGATAATTTATGTAGAGTAATTTAGGACACTAAATTGATTAGACAGGCTCATTTTTACAATTTTATTGCTCATAAAAATGCTCCAATTTCCTGATGGATTCCTCTAGTGACAGAGGCTCATTAAACTTAATTTGGTCTCTATATGCTACTGGAAACCCACTGATGAACCTTTGAATCATTTCTTTATCAGCCATCAGCTAAGGCACATACCGCTACAACCCTAGAAACTTGTTACTATACTCATCATCTTTCATATAACCCATGTGTAACTCATAAATCACATTAGCTCTGTCATCATAATACCTTTCAGATAAGTACTTCTTCTTGAGGAGTCTCTCAAACTCATCCCAAGTCAACACTTCTTCTCAAATTCCTTTGAAATTCTTCACATATTACAACCATATATATGGTTTCCCTTTAAGACTGAAAGTAGTTATCTTGGCTTTCATGTTCTTTGAATAGTTATGCAATCTGAAGACTTTTTTCATCCCAGGAAATGACACCTCTACATCTTCTGACTTCTTCATCTGTCCATCAAATGTAGGGGGCTTGAATTTCATGAACTCCTCAGGAAAGTACATAGTTCACCTATAAGGATGATAGAGATGATGTCTCCAAGATGAGGAACTAGAATGAAAACTATACATATCATTCCTATTGTTAGGTGTATCCAAGTATTTTCCACCTTTGACTATGTCCCTTTTATCTGACATGTATCTTAATCGAGACTTGCTACCAAATTCCCCATTAGTCTTCTCTTTCTATTCTTGGCTAATCATTAATTGTCTTTTCCTTTACATGTATCAAAAAATATAAAGGAACATTGTATTAACATCTTATTTCTTTTCTTAAGCCATTGCTAGTATTTCTTGAGGCTCAACCAACCTATCATTATCTTCCTTGCAACTTTTGATCTCTACCCTCAAACTCCTCAATGTGTTTGCTATATTAATAGAATACTCATCTCCTTGCTACCATACTGATCTTTAGGGAGATTCACGTGAAGTATAGTCCACCATTTTTCTTGCCATCTTTGATTCTCTTCTTCCTACAAGCATGTCATGTCATATAAACCAAATAGATACCTTAATCACAATCATACCCTAATGGTGTTCAATGGAGGCTTATCTCATCTCAAAATTTAGTCCATATTTACACAATACATGTATAATCATAATCATATCGATATTCCAACATCATGTGTGACAATACGAACTACATACCATGACCTCACGCAAGTCAACCACAACCTTGAGATTGCATGCATAAACACATACATCTAGCCCATCCAATCCAAGTATTGAACCATGCTTTCATACCACTCTGTAATGCCACGTCCCACATTTACCCACTTTCACTATCTTGTTAGAGTAAACATTATAGGAGGGCTACTATGACATGAATCAACTCCCTAAGTACAATTGAGGAAGTGGAATTGACGAACAAAATTGTGTTGACCTTCCTTAAGAGCTACAGGACCCCTAGGAGCTAACCCACCACTCCAAGTGCCAAAACCCTAAGCCAACTTGAATTCTGAGTGAGATGGACACCCAATCACTTGCACAAGAAGGAAAGTGAGTGACTATAAGCCTCTAGTCACATGGATGAACCTGCCTCCAAGCAATAGCAATCTAAATTACCTAGTTATCTATGTGTGACTCCAAAACCTGAGCCACTATTTTAGGGCTAGGATCCATACCTCTGCCCATAACTTGATAGAAGTTTCTAGAATAATAAATGACACAATGATAAAGATATTAACACAAAAAATAGACACAAACTTGACTTAACATGATCTAGCCATGACAATCATCCTGCAAAATACATGGTGAACATGAAATCTTAAAATTATCATAGAATCATAAAGAAGGTCTAATTAGTTCTCACAATAGTTTTCATAACATCTATTATGTCACACATTCAATAACCATTTATTTTCTAAACAAATATCATAAGGTCCATGATTATAATATGTCATAAAACCATGTTTATAAAAAACATTTAACCAAATAAATAACAATGATAGAACAACCATTAAATCCACATCATAACAATTACATTTACTCATAAAATACACGAGGAAACTATTATTAGCATATGGAAATGGTAACCATGTCAAGTACATGCATGTACCACCTGACCATAGATTAGGTTGAACCAAATATCCCATTCAGCGAATCATCCTTGTGACATATTTTGAGCATGAATGTGGGATAATGGGATAACCCAGTCCATAAAGAACCAAGGGAATCCATAGGTTAAACCACCTCCACCCTCACCCCACTGTGATCTCATCTAAACTAGTCTCAAGATCACAAAACCAAACAAAACTTGGATGTGTTGGAATTCCTTCACCATCCCTTGAGGAATTTTCCTGCCTCCACCCACCTATTGAGGGTTTTTGAGAGAAAACATTCCCCACCCTCAACCCTTGGGATTTTCCTGAGACTACTTCACCTGTATCCAAAACCTTTTAGAAATCCAAAGCTCAGCCAAGATTAAATCCCATGACACCATGATTATCAAGTAATGGAAATACAAGGTTTAAACCACTATCCAGCTAAGAAAACTCCATGCCAATGATAGAAAATGAACTAAATACACACATGCATGTACCATGCATGCCAAAGCCAACTAGGAAATCATATATGTAACCTGTTACTTGCAAGTATTCCCATTGAAGCCACTTGATTCAGCTTTCCATTGCTTGATCCTTGCTTTCCATTTATTTCTTGTCCTTCCTTTCCTCATCTTGTCCCTTTTTCCTTGCTTTCTTTCTTTCTCCTCTTGGTTCTCTTTTCCTCTCTTGAAACAAATTCCAAGACTCAACTCACAAAAATACCCCAAATTTATGATTTCATGTTGTATTATTATTGTTGCCTCAAATTTCTTTGTTTTTCCTCCATTTCCCTTCAATTTTCTCCTAGCATGAAACTTTTTACCTTTCACCTCCATTTTCTCCTAATTTCCTTTATTTCTTTATAAGTAAAATTCCTATAATTCCTTTGACAATCCCTTCACCGATTCCCCCTTGTCCATATTAAATAACAAGTGGTTCCCACTAGGATAATTTTCCCAACATTCAACTTGGAATACATGTCCCATGAACTTGGTATTATTTTTCCTTTATTAGCTTTATTACATGAAATTTTAACCCGGGTTTTCACATATCCCCCCTCCCACTCTCTCTCTCTCTCTCTCTCTCTCTCTCTATCTATATATATATATATATATATATTATATATATATATATATATATATTCCCCCACCATTCACTCTCTCTATATATCTCTCTTATTGCTCTTCATTTGTCTCTTATGTCATTCCTCTCTCTCCATCATTACCCCTGAACCTCTATATTTGCATGTATGTGCCTCTCTCTCTTCTCCCCTATCTCTCATCCTCTAACTCCCACATCAATATTTTCCTCCATAACCCCCTCTCTCTTCTTCTATATGTACCCCTCACTCCCTCATTCACCCTCTCTCCCTTGCCTCTCTCACTCTCTCTCTATCATCTTCGCCACTCTCTAACCTTCTAGATTTATGTATATCTCTTTGTCACCCCCTTTTTCCTTCTCTCTCTCCTTCTCACTTCTCCTCTCTCGTTCTCTCATTTTCTACCCTCTCTCTCTCTCTCTCTCTCTCTCTCTCTCTCTCTCTCTACAACTTTTCTATCTCTCTATCCCTCCCTCCCTTCGTTACGTTGAAGAAAAGTGTAACTCAGTTCAATATTTGTCAATTTAATTTTGATCATTTTACTTGTCAAGAAAAATAAATATTATTTTTATAAAATTAAATGAATGACTTTCTTGCTCATTTCATAGGTCTAGGAAAGTCAAAAAGTCAATATTATGTTAAAGATATCTTTATGATCATTTATGCAATCCACATGGGTCAACCTAGTGTAATGAAGCCCTTCAAAACAAGCACCATTCTTCAATAAATAAGACTACGAGAAAAAAAAATGAAGAGAACATCATGTTCACCTACAAAAATGAATTAAACTAAAAGATGACATGTCAACTCATATAAATGACACAACACTTCACTTGTTCAAGTCATTTTAACTATAGAGGATGAACTACTATAAATACCTAGCTAAGGTATCCGCAAAACTACACAACATAATTTCAGTCATCTCTGAAATTTCGTATGTGGTGTATGATTGTAAATTTGGATGGGTGCGTGACTGAATTTTGGATGGTTACAGTTGCGTAGGAAGAACATGACTCACATTTTTCTAATATGATTCATTGAAGAGCAAGGACTATAATCCACATTATAGCAAGATATCGATTCACACTCATCTATGAGATTGGATAAGGACAGATACTCGAATTCACAATGGTTGTTGGATGTTTATAGGTGGGATCATAACAATTAGGGTGACAAGAAGTGAAGTAATTACATATGTATACCATAAAAGTATAAGTCCTAGCATGGTTGAAAGGAAGAAGGTCTCAGATCTTTGTTTCAGAATACAATCATAATCTTGGCAACCCTTATGAAAATCTCTCATGAAGATGTACACTATCTCAGCAAACAAATTATCTCAGTGCAATAATATATCAACATATTTTGTATAGTCATGATCATAAACCCTACGAATATAAGCTCATAATGAGGAATTATATGATGACCTTGTAGATAGAGTGAAGATATTTATGGAAATGCAACATTGATGTTCTCAGTAAGTGAAACAATGATCTAGATGTAGGAGCACTCATGGTGTAGCAGTGATTTAGATTAAGAAGCAATTTTGCTACAACTATGATATTAATCTCAGTAGTGACTTCAAAGATGATTATAATATGTCATAAAACCATGCTTATAAAAAAAATTTAACCAAATAAACAACAATGATAGAACAAACATTAAAGCCACATCATAACAATTACATTTAATCATAAAATACAAGAGGAGACTATTATTAACATATGGAAAAGGAAACCATGGCAGGGACATGCATGTGCCACCTGACCATAGATTGGGTTGAACCAAATATCTCATTCAACAAATCATCCTTGTGTCATATTCTAAGAATGAATGTCGGATCTCATGGGATAGACCAATCCATAAAAAACCAAGGGAATCCAGAGGTTAAACCACCTCCACCCTCACCCTACCTTGATCTCACCTAAACTAGTGTCGAGATCACAAAACCAAACCAAACTTGGATGCCTTCGAATTCCTTCACCATCCCTTAACAAATTTTCCTGTCTCCACCCACCTGTTGAGGGCTTCCCAGACAAAACAATCTCCATCCCCAACCCTTGGGATTTTCCTCAGACCACTTCACTCATATCCAAAACATTTCAGAAATCCAAAGCTTAACCAAGACTAAATCCCATGACACCATCACTATCTAGTAATGGAAATGCAAAGCTAAAACCATTGTCCAACTAAGAAAAAACCATGCCAATGATGGGAAATGAACTAAATACACACATGCATGTACCATGCATTCCAAAGCCAACTAGGAAATCATATATGTAACCTTTTATCTATAAGTATTCCCATTGAAGTGGCTTGATCCAACTTTCCATTGCTTAATCCTTGCTTTCCATTTCTTTCTTGTCCTTCCTTTCCTCCTCTTCTCCTTTTTTTCTTGCCTTCTTTCTTTCTCCTCTTGGTTCTTTTTTCCTATGTTGAAACAAATTCCAAGACTCAACTAACAAAAATACCCCAAATTTATGATTTCATGTTGTATTATTATCGTTCCCTCTAATTTTTTTGTTTTTCCTCCATTTTCCTTCAATTTTCTCCTCACATGAAACTTGTGACCTTTCACCTCTGTTTTCTCCTAATTTCATTTATTTCTTTATAAATAAAATCCCTATTATTACTTTGACAATGCCTTTACGAGTTTCCCCTTAGCCATTTTAAACAATAAGTGATGCCCAACAGGATAATTTTCCCAAAATTCAACTTGGAATACATGTCCCATGACCTTGGTATTATTTTTCTTTATTAACTTTATTACATGAACATTGAACCTAGGGTTGTCACACATCCCCCCTCCTCTCTCTCTCTTCTCTCTCTCTCTCTCTCTGTATATAATATATATTATATATATTATATATATATATATAATATATTTAATATTCCACCACCATTCTCTCTCTATATATTCTCTCTATTGTTGTTCATTTGTCTCATCTGTCCTTCCTCTCTCTCCATATTTACCCCCAACCCTCTATATTTCCATGTATGTGCCTCTCTCTCTTCTCCCTTCTCTCTCATCCACCAACTCCCACCTCAATATTTTCCTCCATCTCCCTCTCTCTCTTCTTCTATATGTACACCTCACTCCCTCATTCACTCTCTCTCCCCAATCTCTCTCACTCTCTCTCTATCATCTCCGCCTCTCTCTAACCTTATATATTTATGCATATCTCTTTGTCACCCACTTACACCTTGTCTCTCTCCTGCTCATTTTCCTCTCTCGTTCTCTCATTTTCTACCCCATGTCTCTCACTCTACAAAGTTTTATCTCTCTACCCCTCTCTCCCTTCATTACATTGAAGGAAAGTGTAACTAGGTTCAATATTTGTCAATTTAATTTTGATCATTTTACTTGTCAAAAAAAATAAATATTATTTTTATAAAATTATATGAATGAGTTTCTTTCTCATTCCATAGGTATAGGAAAGACAAAGAGTCAATATTATGTTAAAGATATCTCTATTAGAATTTATGCAATGCACATGGGTCAACCTAGTGTCATGAAGCCCTTTAGGACAAGCACCATTCTTCAACAAATAAGACTACAAGAAAAATAATGAAGAAAACATCATGTCGGCCTGCAAAAATGAATTAAACAACTAAAATATGACATGTCAACTCATATAAATGAAACAATGCTTCACTTTTTCAATTCAATTGAGATATGGAGGATGAACTACTATAAATACCTAGCTAAGGTATCCACAAAACTACACAACAAAAATTCAAAAATCTATAAAATTTCATATGTGATGTATGACTGTAATTTCAGATGGGTGCATGACTCAATTTCGGATGGCTACAGTTGTGTCGGAAGAACATAACTCTCATTTTTCTAAGATGATTCAATGAATAAAAGTGACTATAATCCGCATTACATGAAGGTGTCAATTCACACTAATATACAAGATTGGAAAAGGACAGCGACTCAAATTCACCATGATTGTTGGATGTTTATAGGTTGGATCCCAAAACTTAGTATGAAAAACAATGAAGCAATTATAGATGTATACGAAGAAAGTATAAGTCCTAGCATGGGTGAAAGGAAGAAGGTCTCGGATCACTGTTTTAGAATACATTCATAATCTTGGCATACCTTATGAACATCTGCCACAAAGATGTACATTATGTCAGCATACAAATTGTCTCAGTGCAATACTCTATCAACAAATTTTACATAGTCATGATCATAAACCCTACGAAGATAAAATCATAATGAAGATCTCCGTGGAAATGCCGCAGTGATGTTCTCAGAAAGTGCAACAATGATCTAGATGAAGAAGCACTCATGGTGTAGTAATGATTTAGATGAAGAAGCACTCATGGTGTAGTAATGATTTAGATCAAGAAGCAATTCTGGTACAACTATGATATTAATATTAGAAGTGACTTCAAAGATGATTGGTATCTTGGTCTTCGAGTGACATAGTATGTCAAGGTTCAAGGTCTGGGTATTCGTCAATTGGAATATCCATAAGAATAATTTTGTGCGGGTTTTCCTCTTCAAGACGGAGAGGTTTTGTCCGTGGTAGAAACACAAACATATTGTGTTCTTGTCCCTTTGTTTTGGTAGTAGTTTGATGAAGGAAATAAACATACTAATAAGAAGAAGAAGATCAATCTAAGGTAAATTGTAAAAGAATTTCACAAATTGTTATCAAGTCTAAAAGAATCCTACTAATACTAAATGCCCTAGATTCTTCAACATAGTATTAGAGATAAGGTGTTGATGTGAAAGGGAAGGAAATAAAAAGAGACATCAAAGAAAGGTTTAAGGGTTGAAGGACCAAGTCTACGAAAAAAAGTCTACAACAACAACAAATTGTTTCCTATACAACCTTCAACAGTCTATAATACTCACAATATCAGTACTATACTCTTGAGATCTCAGTGCCATAATAGGATTAAACATCCTCGGTCAAAGAATGAAGTTTTGATCACAAGTACTTAAAACTCAAGTTCATGAAAACATTTTTTTATGCCTTTCATAGTCTTAGTATATACCATAGGGATATCAGTATAGAATGAAGGTGTTTGGTGATGCGTCTCCACTATAAAATGATCATCGTGGAAAGCATCATCAAGACCCTATGGTTCTACACAATGCTTCAAGATTCCATAATCCACTTATGTGACAACAAGATAATGCCATCTCAAGTTCATCAACAGTTTTCTAATCATAAAAATCAGATGTAGAAGGCGAAGAAATTTTAAGCAAGAAGGTAAGCTTCATATCATTTCATAGAGGATCTCATCTGAAGGAAGAATCAATGGATCTTATTCAACAATCATGAAAGAAATCAAGGTGAATATTCCATCTTCACATGACAAATAAGTATCTTAAGTATCTTTTAAATTTATATATTTGGTTAAATGACTTCATTATTGCAAGGACTTCTATAGGTTGGATGGGCCAACAATATTCATTGCATGAGGAAAGAGGATGGACAAAATACTCTAAGTAGTTGAATTCATTAAACATATCAATAAGTCTCCTCTAAATTTATGGAAAGGGATGCTCATGAAATATCCCCCCACATAGCAATATTGAGGACATAAAGGTGATGTAGATGATAGACTCATTCTCTAAAGATGCAATGAAGAAAGTCACATGGAATCTATTCTTCTTGATGGTAAAAATGGATGTAGGATATCTTCATAATATTCCATTTAAAATATCTAGGAAGCAAAATAATCATCATCATTCTAACTGATAGGAAAGGTAACAAATATCCATGAACAAGAAGGTTACCTTATTCAACAAATTGTGTTCTCTATGCTAGATAGAGAAAGACAAATTTATGACAAAAATATTTAAGGTTAAACAAACTCAACCATGTGTAGAAAGGAAATGGAAAGTTGGTCCTCAAACACGATAGAATAAGTATATATAAGTTTCAACACTATTAAAATATTTTGGAAGCTCGAATCACTGAAAGATGGAGGAAGATGAAGAAAAGGGCCAAGGACAAAAGGAGTAAAAAATCTCTCCTATGAGTAAGATAATATCCCTCAATAAAGGGTCCTATCATAAGCTCCTAAATTTTATGTTATAAGATATGAAAATGACAATAAGCTCCATCGTGGAATCATTGAATCATTAGAAACAAAAGATTATGACATCGCCATGAGAATAACAAAGGAAAAAATCCATGGAAGACAAACATGTAGGGTATATAACTCTTGGGAACCATAGTGAACATTGGAGAAAAGAAAGGAGTCATCTAAGGCTCATCATACATCGAGTCAAAAGGGACACATATGCCAATTGGGGATATAGAAGATCCTCAAAATTCTCTAATGGAATCTTTGTAGAGCGATAACTAGGGTCTCTCACACCACCAATTATTCCACATTATTAAGTCAATCCGGGATCGTTTTGCTCTTTCAAGGAGTAACTCAATCCGAGGCTGTTTTGCCCAAGTAATGCTCGGTAGTATAGCGTTCTAATGATTTGAAAGGAAACAAACACTAAGTTGTAGCTAAACCAACTCAAAAGATAAA
>APFE030502193.1:0-11711 GCA_000404065.3 Pinus taeda
AAAATGATTTTTTAAATGTTATAAAATGATTAGGGTTTATGGCTTAGTGTTTAGGGTTTGGGGTTTAGCGTTTTACGGTGGTTTAACATATAGGGTTTATTGTTTATAAGACTTTAGTAAATGGTTTTAGTCAAGGCTGAAATAAAGGTTAAAAATTATTTTTAAAATTATATGAAATGCTAAGGGTTTAGTGTTTATGGTTTGGCATTTGGGATTTAGGGATTAGGGTTTACAAGACCTTAGTAAATGCTTTTAATAAAGACTCAAATAGTAGTTCCAAAACACTTTTTAAATTGTTATAAAATGCTCAGGATTTAGGGTTTTGTTTTTTGAATTTGGGTTTAGGTTTAGGGTTTACGGCTTAGATTTTAAGGTTTATAATACTTTAGTAAATACTTTTAATAAACAGTTAAATAAAAGTTACAAAACGGTTTTTAAAATGTTATAAAATTCTTAGGATTTAGGGTTTAGTGTTTAGGGTTTACGGTGTAGAGTTTAGGGTTTAGGGTTTATAACACTTGAGTAAATTCTTTTAATAAACACATAAATAAAAGTTACAGACTACTTTTTAAAATGTTATAAAATGCTTAGTTTTTATGTTTTAGAGTTAAGGGTTTGAGGTTTATTGTTTGAGGTTTAGGGTTTAGTGTTTATGGTTTATAACGCTTTCGTAAAAGATTTTAACAAACACTTAAATAAAATTTACAAAATTCTTTTTAAAAATTTATAAAATGATTAACATTTACAGTTTAGGTTTTAGGGTTTGGGGTCTAAGGTTTATGGCTTGGGGTTTAGTGTGTAGGGTTTAGGGTTTGGGGTTTAGGGTTTATCATTTAGGGTAGATTGTTTGAGGATTATAAAATCCTTAGGGTTTAGGGTTTATGGTTTTGTGGTCTAGGGTTGAGGGTTTAAGGTTTAGTTTTTAAGGTATATAACACTTTAGTAAATGATTTTAATAAACACTTAAATAAAAGTTACAAAACACTTTTTTAAATGTCATAAAATGATTATGGTATAGGGTTTGGTCTATAAGGTTTAGGATTCATGGTTTATGGTTTAGTGTTTAGGGTTTATAATAATTTAGTAAATTATTTTAATAGACACTTAAGTAAAAGTTACAAAACCATTATCAAAATGTTATAAAATGTTGAGGGTTTATGGTTTAGGGTTTACAGTTTATGGTTCAGGGATTATAATAGTTTAGTAAATTCTTTTAATAAACATTTAAATAAAAGTTACAAAATACTTTTTAAAATGTTATAAAATACTTAGGGTTTACGGTTTATAGAACTTTAATAAATGTTTTTAGTAAACACTTAAATAAGAGTTACAAAACATTTTTAAAATTGTTATGAAATGGTTAGATTTTAGGGTTTACTATTTCGAATTTAGGGTTTATGATTTACGGTTTGGGGTTTAGGGTCTAGGGTCAAAGGTTAAGAATTTGTAGTTTAGGATTTAGGTATTATGGTTTATGGTTTAGTGTTTATGGTTTCGTGTTTATAACACCTTAGTAATTGTTTTAATAAACACTTTAATAAAAGTTACAAAACTTTTTTTAAAATGTTATAAAATGATTAGGGTTTAGTATTTAGGTTTTGGGGTTTAGGTTTTATAGTTTAAGGTTTGGGGTTAAGGTTAAGGGTTTAGGGTTTAGGTTTTAGGGTGTAGGGATGAACGACCCCACCTTATGGGGTATCCATTGCTACATACTACACATAATGCATTCATCTCGCGGAGCCTCGAGGAGTTATAAAAGTTTAGTAAATTATTTTAATAAACAAATTAATAAAAGTTACAAAACGCTTTTCAAAATGTTATAAAATACTTAGGGTTTTGGGTTTAGGTTTTAGGGTTTAGGGTTTATAACACTTTAGAAAATTATTTCAATAAATACTTAAATGAAAGTTACAAAACACCTTTTAAGATGTTATAAAATGATTAGTATTTAGGGTTTTGGGTTTCAACTTTAGTGTTTAGGGTTCATGTTTTGTGATTTAGGGTTTAAAAGGATTAGTAAATTGTTTTAATAAAAACTTAAATAAAAGTTAAAAAACTCTTTTTAAAATGTTATAAAATGATTAGAGTTTAGGGTTCGGAGTTAAGGGTTTAAGGTTTAGGGTTTACAACGGTTTAGTAAATCATTTAATGAATACTGAAATAAAAGTTACAAAACACTTTTTAAGCTGTTATAAAATGTTTAGAGTTTAGAATTTAAGGTTCATGGTTTAGGATTTAGGGTTTTAGGTTTGGGATTTAGAATTTAGCGTTTAGTTTTTAGGGTTTATAATGCTTTAGTAAATTATTTTAATAAACACTATAATAAAAGTTACAATATTATTTTTAAAATTCTATAAAATTCTTAGGGTTTAGTGTTTATGGTTTGGCCTTTGGGATTTAGGGTTTAGGCTTTATAAGACCTTAGTAAATGCATTTAATAAAGACTTAAATAAAAGTTCCAAAATTTTTTTTGAACTATTATAAAATGATTAGGTTTTAGGGTTTTGGGTTTTAGGTTTATGGTTTATGGTTTAGGTTTTAGGGTGTATAACACTTTAGTAAATTCTTTTAATAAACAATTAGATAAAGGTTACAAAACAGCTTTTAAAATATTATAAAATGGTTACAATTTAGGGTTTAGGCTTTAAGATTTAGGGTTGTGGGTTTCAAGTTTAAAGTTTATGGTTTAGGGTTTATAACACTTGAGTAAATGCTTTTAATAAACACTTAACTAAAAGTTACAAACTACTTTTTAAAATGTTATAAAATTCTTAGTGTTTATCATTTACAGTTAAGGGTTTGAGGTTTATTGTTTGGGGTTTAGGGTTTATGTTCTTATAGTTTAGGATTTAGGGTTTAGGGTTTAAGGTTTAGGTTTTAAGGTTATATACTACTTTAGTAAATGCTTTTAATAAACAGTTCAATAAAAGTTACAAAACACCTTTTGAAATGTTATAAAATGATTAAGGTATAGGGTTTATGCTATAGGGTTTGGGCTTAAAGGCTTAGGGTTTAGTATTTAGAGTTTATGTTTTATTGTTTATGGATTATAACACTTTACTAAATGCTTTTAATAAACATTTAAATAAAAGTTACAAAATTCTTTTTAAAATTTTATAAAATACTTAGGGTTTATGTTTTACAATTTAGTGTTTAGGGTTAGGGGTTTATGTTTTAGAGTTTAGGGTTTAGGGTTTATAGAGATTTAGTGAATGTTTTCAGTAAAAACTAAAATAAGGGTTACAAAATGTTTTTAAAAATGTTCTAAAATGCTTAGGGTTTTGGATTTAGAATTCAGGGTTTAGGATTTACATTTTGGGGTCTAGGGTGTAGGGTTTAGGGTTAAGAGTTTGCGGTTTAGGGTTTACGCCTTGGGATTTATAACACTTTACAAAATTCTTAGGGTTTAATTTTTAATATTTTTGGTTTAGGGTTTAGGGTTATTGAATGTGAATCATGAAAAGACTGTTTTCTATGCTTTCCTAGAATACAAGCATCACATTGCTTAATCTTCCTAGGAATTGTAGGCAAACCAATAACACCATTTTTCTTCAACAAGTGGAGGTTGTCATAGTTCAAATGTCCAAATCGAGCATGCCATAATAAAATTGATGGAAGTGTACCTTCTTCATAATGAGAATCATATGAGAAATGTTGTGCACAAGCAGAGGTACCCTTCAGCTTGAGAAGCCTTTCTTCTTCTATCCCCATCATGACAAGTGAGTGGTCAGATGCTTTTCTCACCTCAATCTTGCCATCAAACATATGAATGGAGTGACCTTGCTAGGGAGTGTGGACCGAGGACAATAAGTTTCTCTTAAGCTGTGGGAGATATAGAACATGATGCAGAAAGAAGTCTCGAAGACCACACAAATTAAGCTTAATTGTGCCAAGCCATAATTTCTTGATTTTTGATTGGTTTGCAAAGTATATTGGTCGACCAAAATTGTTAGTAAGTATTTCAAAAAATATTTTCTATGAGTCATTTGGCAAGTTGGTCCTAAATCAATCAACCAATCATTTTTCCAAGAAATAGGTGAGGACAAATATCATAAGTTCCAAGTAAATGGGAGGACAAATATCATAAGTGTCGATGCAACTAGCCTGTCATATACACCGACCAAAGAGTATATTTAACCATGAAAATTACACTTAGTAGATAGATTGACATACCAGCCGAGTGTCCTTCAACTTTCAAATCTTCTCTGAAAAATCCTTTGGGCATTAGAAACCTATAATTATCACAGTAAATGGCTTAGTCCTTCAAGCCACTACCACACCAAAATGGAGAAGAGCTTCAAGACATTATTGGGCTGATAACGGAGAAGGCTGTGAGCCGCAATTCAGGCATAGACCCATGCCGAATTGCAAAAACACTGGAGGACGGTCATGGAGTGGTTATGGGAGCATTCAATCATTAGAGTAGACACCACACCAGTTTGGTACCAACTATTGTGTGATCATATAATTGAAAATATTAGATGAAATACAAAATGAAGCTATCTAGCAAAGAATTTTCTTTGCACCAGATATGAATCTACGCATCAAGAGGTGGTAAGCGGGTGATATGGTGCTCAACATTATCTAGAATATTTTAAAACTGCATATGATAGTGTAATATGGGGTGGATTTATCACAATAAAATGAAATGTAAAAAAATTAGAGTAGGAGCAAGAGCAGATAGGTATGGACAGCGCGTGAAGCCGAGTATGACACTCACAACAAAGGGTGCGAATGTTTTATAAACCACTGCAATGTTTTATAAACCAGTTCATAGGACAATTACAATATACAACACCTTATCATAGTAGCGATAACACAATTAGGAAGTAACCGCACCACAACAAAGCACTCAACATAGCAAAAATTGCCTCAATGCAATGAATCGACTCTTCAACAGTACAATAAAATGCACAAAAGATGATGGTAGAGATGAGCTTATATGACAAACTAAAGAAATGGCAAAAGGGGGTTACAAGGTAGAGAGGGAAGCTAAAAATGGCATTGGTTATGATACCATGTCGGACCAAGAGGTAACTCCTCAAATCAATTCATTGATTCATTTAGGTTGGTCTTTATTATATACATCAGGGAGAGACTGTTCATTTCATCTCTCAATGACTATTCATATTTTCTATTATTTATTTACATAAATTTCAGTTATTAACCCAATCCTCATGATTAGGTGTCAACACACTTAAAAAAGTTACAAAAATGTATTTTAAAATGACATAAAATTCTTAGTGTTTATGGATAGGTTTATGGTTTAGGGTTTGGGATTTATAACACTTTGATAAATTATTTAAATATGAACATAAAAATAAGTTACAAAACAATTGTTAAAATGTTATAAAATTCTTAGGCTTTAGGTTTTAGGATTTAAAATTCTATAAAATTCTCATGGTTTATGGTTTAGGGTTTATAACACTTTAGTAAATGCCTTTAATAAACACTTTAAAAAAGTAAGAAACCGCTTGTTAAAATGTTATAAAATACTTAGGGTTTAGGGTTTAGGGTTTAGGGTTTAGGGATTTGGGTTTAAAATGATATAGAATGCCTACAGTTTAGGATTTGGGGTTTATAACCCTTTAGTAAATTCTTTTAATAAACAGTTCAAAAAAGGTTACAAAACGCTTGTTAAAATGTCATTGAATGCTTAGGGTTTAGGTTTAGGATTTAAAATGTTATAAAATTCTTAAGGTTTGGGTTTTAAGATTCACAAGATCTTAGTAAATTCTTTCAAGCTTTATGCTCTAGGGTTTAGGGTGTATAAGACCTTAGTAAATTATTTTAAGGTTTATCCATTAGGCTTTAAGCATTACAATACAGGGTTTGGTGTTTGGGGTTTAGGGTTTTGGTTTTATAACACTTTGGTAATTTCTTTTAGTAAACATTTAAATAAAATTTACATAACAATTTCTAAAATGTTATAAAATTCTTAGTTTTTAGGGTTTACCACTTAGGATTTAGGGTTTTGGGTTTAGGGTTTCGGGTTTAGGTTTTATGGTTTAGAATTTATAACACTAAAGTTGCAAAATGTTTTTCAAAATATTAACAATAAATAGTGTTTAGGGTTTAGGGATTACGGTTTAATATTTGTAACACTTTAGTAAATTATTTTAGTAAACACATAAATAAAAGTTTAAAATGATTTTTAAAATTTTATAAAATTATTAGCATTTAGGTTTTACGGTTAGGGGGTTTAGGCTTTAGGGTTTCAAGTTTATGCTTTACGGTTTATAACACTTTAGTAAATTCTTTTAACATACACTTATATCAAAGCTACAAAACACTTTTTAAAATGGTTAGGGTTGAGATTTTAGGGTTTATAACACTTAAGTACATGCTTTTAATAACACCTAAATAAAATTTAGAAAAAGATTTTTAAAATGTTATAAAATACATAGGGTTTACGTTTTAGGGTAGTGTTTGGGGTTTATGTTTAATGCTTTATAACCCTCTAGTAAATTATTTTAATAAACACTTAAATAAAAGCTACAAAATGATTTTAAAAATGTTATGAAATCATTAAGGATTAGGGTATAGGGTTTAGTGTTTGGGGTTTATGGTTGAGGGCTTAAGTTTTAGGGTTTATAACAATTTAGTAAACTATTTTAATAAAAAGTTATATAAAAGTTACAAACACTTTTCAAAATGTTATAAAATACATAGGGTTTATAATGCTTTAGAAAATGATTTTAATAAACACTTAAATGAAAATTACAAAATGCTTTTTAAAATGTTATAAAAATATTAGTATTTACGGTTTATGGTTTGGGGTTTGGGGTTTAGTGTTTAGGGTTCATTTTTTAGGATTTAGGTTTTATAAGCATTTAGTAAATTCATATAACAAACACTTAAATAAAATATAAAAAACTCTTTTTAAAATGTTATAAAATGCTTAGGGTTTAGCGTTTGGGGTTTGGGGTTCACTAATTGATTCTAATAAACACTTAAATAAAAGTTACAAAACACATTTTAAAATGTTATAAACTACTTAGAGTTTAGGATTTGATGTTCAGGGTTTCATGTTTGGGGTTTAGAGTTTAGCATTTAGTGTTTAGGCTTTATAACACTTCAGTAAATTATTTTAACAAAAACTATAATAAAAGTTACAAAATGGTTTATAAAATGTTATAAAATGATTACAGTTTGGGGTTTAGCGTTTAGGGTTTGGGGTTTACGGTTTAAGGTGGTTTAGTGTCTAGGATTTATGGTTTATAAGACTTTTGTAAATGTTTTTAATCAAGGCTTGAATAAAAGTTGCAAAATTCTTTTTAAAATGATGTAAAATTCTTAGTTTTTAGTGTTTATGGTCTGGCCTTTGGGATTTATGGTTTAGGGTTAATAAGACCTTAGTAAATGCTTTTAATAAAGTCTTAATATAAGTTCCAAAATGATTTTTTAACTATTATAAAATTCTTATGGTTTAGGGTTTCAGGTTTTGATTTTGGGTTTTAGGTTTAGGGTATAGTATTTAGGGTTTAGGGTTTACAATACTTTAGTAAGTGCTTTTGATAAAAACTTAGATAAAAGTTGCAAAAAGTTTTTTAAAATATTATAAAATGCCTAGGATTTAGGCTTTAGGTTTTAGGGTTTAGGGTCTGGGGTTTCAGGTTTAGAGCTTAAGGTTTAGGGTTTATAACGCTTGAGTAAATGCTTTTAATAAAAACTTAAATAAAAGTTACCCATCATTTCTTGAAATTTTATAAAATGCTTAGTGTTTATTGTTTACATTTAATGGTTTGAGGTTTAGGGTTTAGGGTTTAGGGTTTAGGGTTCTGAATTTAGTGTTTATAACACGTTCGTAAAATCTTTCGATAAAAACTTCAATAAAATTTACAAAATTGTTTTTAAAATGTTATAAAATGCTCAACATTTATGGTTTAGGGTTTAGGGTTTGGGGTTCAGGGTTTATGGTTTGGGGTTTAGGGTGTAGGGTTTAGGGTTTGGGGCCTAGGGTTTAGGGTAGAGTGTTTAAGGTTTATAAAATGCTTAGGGCTTAATGTTTATGATTTAGATTACAAGGTTTGTACCACTTTAGTAAATGCTTTTAATAAACACTTAAACAAAAGTTACAAAACATTTTTAAAATGTTATAAAATGATTAAGGTATAGGGTTTAGGCTATTGGATTTAGGGTTCATGGTTTAGGGGTTAGGTTTGATGGTTTATAACACTCTAGTAAATTATTTTAATAAACACTTAAATAAATGTGACAAAACCATTTTTAAAATGCCATAAAATGTTGAGGGTTTAGGGTTTGGGTTTTAGGGTTTAGGGTTTAGGGTTTAGATTTTAGGGTTTAGGGATTATAACAACTTAGTAAATTGTTTTATTAAGCATTTAAATAAAATTTACAAAACACTTTTTAAAATGTTATAAAATACTTAGAGTTTAGCGTTTACAGTTTAGGGTTTAGGGTCATGGGTTTATGCTTTAGAGTTTAGGGTTTAGGGTTTATAGCGCTTTAGTAAATGTTTTTAATAAACACTTAAATAAAGTTTACAAAATGTTTTTAAAATTGTCATAAAATGCTTAGGGTTTAGGGTTTAGAATTTAGGGCTTAGAATTTAGGGTTTCAAACTTAGGGTTTGGGGTTCAGGGTCTAGCGTTTAGGGTTACACATTGTGGTTTAGGATTTAGGTATTAGGGTTTACGGTTTAGGGTTTATAACACTTTATAAAATGCTTAGGGTTTAAGTTTTAAAATTTTCGATTTAGGGTTCATGGTTTTAGGTTTATAATGCCTTAGTAATTGTTTTAATAAACGCTTAAATAAAAGTTACAAAACACTTTTTAAAATGCTATAAAATGATTTGTGTTTAGCTTTTAGGATTTGGGGTTTAGGGTTTGTGTTTTAGGGTTGAGGATTTAGGGTGTAGGGTGTAGGGAGGAACCACCCCACCTTAAGGAGGTATTTGTTGCTACATATTACACATAATATATTGATCTCATGGAGCCCTCACGAGTTATGAAGAAAAATAAATAAAAGGAAAAAGGTTTATGAAGAAGGGTATCTCATGTACTACATTTTTCTCCCTCCTACACTCACATACCTAGGTGTGGTATTCCCTTATTATAGATAATCATAAAAATTTTAGGGTTTATGATTTATGTATTGGGGTTTGGGGTTTAGGGTTCACGATTTAGGATTTATAACTTTTCAGTAAATTCTTTTAATAAGGACTTAAATAAGAGTTACAAATAGTTTTTAAAATGTTTGAAAATTCTTATGCTTTAGCATTTAGGGCTTAGGGTTTATAACACTTTGAGTAAATGTTTTCAATATAACTTAAATAAAAGTTAAAAACACTTTTTAAAATGTTATAAATTTCTTAGGGTTTAAGGTTAAGATTCTAGGGTTTATAATATTTTAGTAAATCATCTTAATAAACACTTAAATAAAAGTTAGAATTTTTTTAAGATGTTAAAAAATTCTTAGGGTTTAGGGTTTAGGGTTTATAGTTTGGGGTTTGGTGTTTAGAGTTTAGGGATTAGGGTTAGTAACACTTTAGTAAATGATTTTAATAAATACTTAAATAGAAGTTACAATATGTGTTTTAAAATGTTAGAAAATTATTAGGGCTTAGCATTTAGGGTTTCAGGTTTAGAGTTTAAGGGTTAGGGTTTAGGGTTTGTGGTTTAGAGTTTAGGGTTGAGTGTTTATAACAGTTTGGTAAATTATTTTAATAAACAGTCAAATGAAAATTACAAAAAGTTTTTTAAAATGTTATAAAATGCTTAGTGTTTAGGGTTTAATGTTCACAGTTTGGGGTTTAGGGTTTAAGGTTTAAGGTTTAGGGTTTATGATTTAGGGTTTAGGTTTGGGGTTTAGAGGTTAGGTTTTAGGGATTATAAGAATATATTAAACGATTTTAATTAAAACTTAGATAAAAGTTTCAAAATATTTTTTAAAATGTTATAAAATGATTAGGGTTTGGGGTTTAGGGTTTCGGATTTAGGGTTTAGGGTTTAAGGTTTTGGGTTTTGGGTTAAGGTTTTGAGTTTAGTGTTTAGGGTCTACAACATTTTGGTATAAGGTATAGGGTTTAGGGTTTATAACGATTTAGTAAATTATCCTAATCAACACTTAAATAAAAGTTACAAAACAAATTTTAAAATGTTATAAAATGGTTAGGGATTAGGGTTTAGGGATTGGTGTTTGCAGTTTAGGGTTTAGGTTTTGTTGTTTAGGGTTTATGTTTTTGTTTTTAGAGTTTAGGGTTTTGTGTTTATGGTTTACGGTTTATAACACTTCAGTAAATTCTTTTAATAAACACTTAAATCAAAGTTATAAAATTCTTCTTAAACTTTTATAAAATTCTTAGGCTTTATGGTTTAGGGATGAGGGCTTGGGGTTTAGTTTTAGGGTTTAGGTTTTTGGGTTTAGGTTTGAGGGTGTATTGTTTAAGGTTTATAACAATTTAGTAAATTCCCGTAATAAACACTTAACTAAAAGTTACAAAATGCTTTTAAAAATGCTATAAAATGCATATGGTTTAAGTTTTAGTTTACAAGGATTATGGTTTAGGGTTTATTGTTTAGGGTTTAGGGTTTGGGGTTTACGGTTTATGATTTATGGTTTATGGTTTAGGGTTTAGGGTTTACTTTTCAGGGTTTAGGTTTTATAACACCTTAGTAAATTCTTTTAATAAACACTAAAATAAAAGTTACAAAATTATTTTTAATGGATCATAAAATGCTTGTTTTAGGGCTTCAGGTTTAGGGCTTCAGGTTTAGGGTTTCAGGTTTAGGGTTTATTGTTCAGGATTTATAACAATTTAGTAAATTATTTTAATAAACACTTAAATAAAAGTTACAAAATGCTTCTTAAAATGTTATAAAATGCTGATGGTTTAGGGTTTACGGTTATAACACTGTATTAATTGTTTTTAATAAATAATTAAAAAAGTTGCAAAAATGTATTTTAAAATGTTATAAAATTCTTAGTGTTTAGGGATAGGGTTCATGGTTTAGGGCTTGGGATTTATAACACTTTGAGAAATTATTTTAATAAGAACATAAAAAATGTTACAAAACACTTGTTAAAATGTTATAAAATGCTTAGGCTTTAGGGTTTAGGATTTAAAATTCTATAAAATGCTCATGGTTTAGGGTTTAGGGTTTATAACAATTTAGTAAATCCTTTTAATAAAAACTTAAAAAAAAGTAAGAACACTCTTGTGAAAATGTTATAAAATACTCAGGGTTTAGATTTTATGGTTTAGGCTTTAGGATTTTGTGCTTGAAATGTTATAAAATGCTTACGATTTAGGATTTAGGGTTTATAACATCTTAGTAAATTCTTTTAATAAACACTTCAAAAAAGGTTACTAAAAGCTAGCTAAAATGTCATTGAATGCTTAGGGTTTAGTTTTAGGGTTTAAAATGTTATAAAATGCCTAAGGTTTAGGATTTAAGGTTCCCAAGGGTTTAGTAAATTATTTTTATAGACACTTACAAAGTTACAAATCGTTTTTTAAAATGTTATAAATGCTTAGTGTTAAGCGTTTAGGGTTTAGGTTTAAAGTTTCTATAAAATGCTTACAGTTTAGGGTTTAGGGTTTATGTTTTATAAAAATTTAGTAAATCCTTTTAATAGACACTTAGAAAAAGTTACAAAATACTTGCTAGAAAGTTATAATATGTTTACAGTTTAGGTTTGAGGGACACTTTAGTAAATTCTTTTAATAAAAACTTTAAAAAAGTT
>APFE030502199.1:0-23073 GCA_000404065.3 Pinus taeda
ATAAAATTTCCCTGAATCTATTGCAAATTTGAAATGGGTTTGCTGCTTACTTCAAGTTTTGAAAACAAATGAAAACTTGTAAATAAAACAAAACAAAAATAAAAAATAAACTAAGGAAAAGAGAAATTAATAATAAATGAGAACGAACTTGTAAATGCGTACCTGGAAGGAAATTGTCTGTAGATTTTACCTCATGAATCTTCAAATCATTCCTTGGATTTATCAAAATTTTGACTTTGTTCAAAATCATTTCATCATTTATTCTAAATCAGAATGTGCAATCAGCATAAATAAAATTTGTTTATTCATGTTCAGGAAATATAAAATTTACTAGAAATAAATATGAAAATAGGCTTCCCTTTTGAATTGAAACAACAATTTATTACCTCTACTCATTCCAAATAACTTGAGAAGAATCTGTATTGTTATAGTAACTGTTCAATAATGCCTTTAGTAATTAAATATGATACATATTGCGATTAAATATCAGAATGGGATAAAGCCACTAATTGTGGAAAAAATATCAAAACAGATTTGAATGCAAGCGCATAGCAAAATGGACATCCTTAAGGTTAGTTTAACAAATTTTGAAGAAGATAATATGAACTTCATATGATTACCGTGAAAGGTTAGACTGACTAATAATGATTGAATTAGAATTAATCTTATCATAGACAGTCATACATTTCATGGGATAATGAGATCATGAAGCTTTTATATCCTCAAAACCTTTATCATATAAATTTCAAAAGAAAATCTTAGAAGGAAATCTCGAAATAAAGAAAAGTGGCTTTGAGGTGATTGATACCAAGTGCAACCTCAATTGAATTTAATCAAGACATTATTCAAAATAGGTAGAGTAGAGGTATTTCTACAAGAAGTTTAAAAAGGAAAACAAGAATTAAAACTTTTTGATAGGAAGAAAATGTTTTCATTGAACATGTATGAGAATGGCTGATTGCTTTTTTTATTTTTTAATCTGCAAAACTATTGAAATAATAAATAAACTAACTAAATTAATTCTACTCCTATTCTAACCATATACATGACAATGACTAGGTATAGTCATATTTCTAATGTAACTATTTTCTGATTTTAATTCCTACATGTATCTACAATTCAAATGTTAGTAATAAAAATACAAATCTAATTAAACTAAGGAAGATAAATTTGTAAATAGAATTTATAGTTATTGTTAGCAAGTTAGTTAAAATTTCATTCTCTTGAAATTTCCTTTCCAATTGAATACCAATTGGATCATAGAAATCTGGATGAATTTCTATTAAGGATTTGGAAATGTTCAAAATAGGAGATGAAAGGCCAGATTGTGGATATAAACTTTTACATTCAGAGGCCTGGAAAAAATTGTTAGTGTTATGTACAAATATTAAACTATTAACAATCTTCCTTGAAGGAAAAGTTTCCAAATAGTTTTCAAATAGGCTAAAGAAAAATGGATGAAAATCTTTCAAATAAAATGGAAAATTATTAATTGAATTGAATTGCTAGTCAGATTGTAAAAATACATTCTCTTGTTGATATTGCCTTTAAAAAGATAGAAGCTTTTGATGAAACATTAGCATTGATTGAAATTGAAATATTAATAGCTTTTGATGCTCATGATTATAATATAAAACTTCAATTTTCCAACAAAGCAATGTATCAATTGAATGTTTGATAGTAAAGTGCTCAAAATGCCAGCATAAAGTATCAAAAATCTGAAAAATAAAATTAGAATTAAAATATGATTTTAAACAAAAGAAGTGAGGAAGCAAAAATAAAATGGAATTACTAATGGTACAACTAAGTTTACAGCACAATTGGGGTCGTTTTGAAATAATTTTTTTCATAAGGATTGACTAGTATTATGAAATTTGAGTAATTATCAATTCCAACTTGTGAATTAAAAAATGAATTATGATTATAAGTAGGAATGAGAGCTTGATCATGATATGAAACATAAGTTGGAATGTTTTTTTGAATAGTGAAATCATGAAGATAATTTACTATTTTAGAATGAGGACTAGTTGTAATAATTTCTAAATTGAAATGTTTCTCATTTTCAGATGTTATTTGAATTTTCTCATGAGGATAGTAATCAATACCCTCAATGTCAGAGTAATTATCATAAACAACTTTACAATATTCTCTAGAATTACCTTCGATCTCATCCAATATATCAAAACAAGGAGGAATAAAAATTGCGTGCTCATTAATGGTAAAAGAATGATCAACAATTGTTTCTCTATCTTGATAAAAAATTATTGGTAATTCATTTAGATCATCCTTTTTATTTTCTAAAATATCATTAATACCAAGAGGGGAAAAATTAGCATCATTAAAAATATCAGGATAAAAAAAAATGTGAACCTGAAACAATATATTTAAGAATGTCTCTGTCTAAAGAAGGCTACTCATTCCTTTGTGTACTCACACTTTCTTAAAGAAGGCTACTTTGCTGCTCTGATTTCGTCATTTGTTCATCATGAAAAAATTCATAAATTTGTATAGTAGTTTGCATTTTATTATTTACTTTGATTGTTGCTTATACTTGCTGATTTGCAATCTGATTTTCTGAATTTAATGCAGAGTAACTTTCATATTTCAATGCAACTCTTTTTCCAAAATTGTTGCTGTTGTCTTCTTGTATTTGATTAGAAATATTTTCCAAGCTTTGTGAAACCACTTCATCATAATTTATTTGGATATCCATATTGGAATTCTCATTTATGTTAAAAGGGGGTGAAACAAAACTTGAACTAATTTCATATGGATTGGGAATGGGAGGAAGAGAACAAATATGTTCAAACCAATCTAGTGATTATTTTTCCGTAGGTTTATCTTCAACTTTAAATATTAAACAATTCAAATGAAATTGAATATTAAAATCAAATAACAATATTCAAACCTTCATAGATATTCAATTTCATCACATACCTGTTCATAATCATAGCCGTCAAATTTACAAATGAAAATTGTAACAAATTCATCCTAGTTGCGAATTGAGGCAACTGGAAGAGTTTTACACCAGTTTCTGGCTCTTGTCGCAAATGTGAGAGTAAAAATTCTGCATAAAATGCCATCATCAATTCCTTGAAAATCATAATTTGAAACCTTTTGAATAAATTGAAAGACATGATTAAAAGCAGAAGAATTTCTCTAACCATTGAACTTTACCTGAGACAATAGTCTTACCACTTCGGGTGGAGTATTGGAAGATGCACATCCATGGATACAACTCCAAATATGAAGTTTAAGAGGAGCCATCATGATTAAATAAAATTTTAAAATTGAAAAGGCTCCAATAGACAAAAAATCTCAAGCCCTCCTTCTGACGCCAAAAATGTTGATGCCTCGAAAATTGCTGCAACAACAATGGGGATAACTACCCAGTCCAGACCTTAAAGTAGTTCATTTTCCGTTTGGTATGGTGGTTCCAACTGGTTTAACTAAGTCCAGTTACCTTCTCCTTATCACTATTGGTTTATGATGTATCTTTAACTACCAATACACAAAGATATCAGATCACTTCTTCTTGCTGATTAGGCAAGAGAATGACCCTTAAGCTGATTTGATTTAGCCAAGCCATAACTAAAATTTTGCCTCTTTGAGAAGAGGATTTAAAAGAATGTAGAATTTAATCTAAATGCAAACTTATTCTATAATGCAAGCAAAAGGAACTATTTTAATCATATCTCAATTAGACAGATATAGATCTAACTCAACCAAGAGCAAGATATTTAAAATATTGAGATTTAAATATGTCTTGTTTATAATGAATATCAAGTTAATGAAATAGTTCAATTAACTGACATTATGGATACCAAAGCACTTCCTATTGAGATCTCTTAACAGAAATAATAAACCAACACTTAGGAAGTAATTCACAAAAATGATATTGATTATCAAATTAGTAAATCTAATAATTAAATAATAATATGTGGAAATAGTTCACATCACATTACCATTCAATAAATCAGTTTTATAAGATAGATTTCTGAGTAAATAGTTACTCAGAAATAATAAATTAATTCATAAGATTAGAGATACATAATAACAACATTGAGACAAATTACCCATCTTGACAAAAGTGCACAAACATGAATAAAATGACACATTCTTGCTATCATAAAAATGAAACTAGTATTTGAAACAATAGTATTAGAAATACCAATTTATTGCATCCATTTCTTTGACCTTGGTCTCCAATAGTCCTTTACATTGCTTGAACTTCTACTTTCAAAGCTAAAGCCATAATAGTGCAAACTTTGCCCATCATGCATAATTCAAGATACAAAAGAAAAATCTTCAATAATCCTTAGATCTGAGATTTTCTCTTCTCCCTCCTACCACTCTAAATTTCTATTACAAAAGTGCTTTTAGAATTCTAAAATTGTAGAGGAGAGTAGTCTCTTATTACATTCAACAATCTATTATTTATAATATTTTCAAAAATATTTTGAGAGGAGTGCTTGTTGAAGAAAAAATTTGTCCAATCCAATTTTATTTGCTCAAAAATTCCAATCTTTAATTGCTGGAGCATTCTCATAGATTGAGATCCTTTTCTCCATATCTCTTCTACTGTTTTCCTGTAAAAAGAAATAAAAAATGAATTAAGATGCAACAATAAAATCAAAATATCATTTTTGGCATTAAAACAAATCCAATCAAATGCAATTAATTAAATAATTGAAAATAAAATATAAGCTTTCTGTTGATGCATGTGATGATTTAATTGGCCAAGGATATTATTGACGAATGGATCTGCATTGAGAAGAGGCTTGGATAAATGAAAATGCAGAAAATAAAACGCAGAAAATTGATTTTGTTTTAGAAATTCGTATCTTAATCTTCTGCCTGATTTTTGCCTCAATAAATGACCAAATTTGTTAGTGAAACCTCCTCAGAAATGTTCCCCTTGATTTTATGTTTTCAATGAGTCATCCTAGGCCTCATTTGGACAAGTAAAACTCAATCTATCAGATTCTAAAGTAGATGAGTTAACTCTGGTACAATTTTGGAATTTCTGTTACTGAGCTAAAAAATCAGATTTTTTAATTAAAAATTTAATCATAAATTAAAATTCTAATTATAAATAATAATTATTCTTACTTTAACTATTAACTAATTATTAATAAACTATTAAAATTAATCTAACTAACTAATATTGATTAATTATTTTATAAACTAATTTTTTTTTTCTCGTTAAAACTAATCTATTATATATACAGTATCAAGAAAAACAGTTACATCATTTTAAGACTGACAGAACTAGAGGCCAGATGTGGCACTTTGGAACATGTGTGACCAAAAAGAACAGCCCTCTCAGGGGCGCCAGATCAGAGATAAACAACCCACGCAGGGGCGCCATACCAAAAATGAACAGCCCTCACAGGGGTGCCAAACCAAAACTAAACAGCCCTCGCAGGGGCGCCGGACGAAAACATTGCATCCCTCTCAGGGGCACCAACAGAACTTCAGCATAATCCCTCTCGGGGAAGACAGATCCATCCCTGAGCCAACATAACATAAACATGCGATGAGCCAACATAACATGAACAGTAAGACCAAAACAAGACCTGAACAATGATGGAGGTCGGGATTCCAAACAGATGGGCGGCTATTCGTCTGGCTCCTCCTCAACCACCCTACACCATCCATACTTCTCCACTTCCTCTGCAGTGGGAATGGTGTCCATGTTGACATTGTCCCCTTTGCTGGTCGACACCTCCTGAGCCTGAGGAAGGTTAGATACATTCTCTGGAGCATCCACAGGTTTCTCCATGACATCCTTTGAGCTACCAACATGATGCTTCCCCCAACTGTATTGAACATCGCCACCATCCGGAGAGTCTTCGAGGAAGAGAACCAACACATGGGCACTAATTCGGGGTTTATTCAGAGAGCTGCTAAAGTTGAAAATGGCGGAACCGAAGGCAGGCGTGGAAGCCGGGTCAGAATCAGGAGTGCTTGAGTCCAGAAATTGGCTAGTCTAAAGGGGGTTGGCCTCAGAGATTCGGTGGCAATGGCAATGGCAACAATGGGGTTGAGAAGCATCAACTAGTGGACGCGAAGACCCGCTCCGGGCAGAACCTCGACGGTTGAGCATTCGCTATCGAGGCCTTACCATATTTGCAGGAACACCAGGGGTATGGAACAACATGGAATTGAATAACCGTCCAGGCTTAGGACTGCCCCCAACAGTCAGGGAAATGGCTCTGACAGCAAGAGCTATTGCCTAAAGAACCAGAGACCGAGCAAGAACCTGAACACAGAGCACCATGAACTGAGCGTGAACCGGCGCATAGAGAGCCAACCCGCCACCTCTTTTAACATCCCCACCACCACCTCGAATCCCGTCCGCCATTATTGCTCGCTCCATTCGAACCAGTGAGCCGGACAAAGCATTGAATTTCTTCTGAAGAATTCCAATCCTTTTATTCCTTGGCGGCCAGCGACATGTCGTCTCGCATGCTTGATCCTTGAGACAGCGCATGGCCTGCATGTGTCCTTCATTAAATTCGCGTCCTGTCCACGTTGTCACCCGCATCCGGGGTATTTTATAAACTAATTAACATTAATCAAAATAATATTAAATTTAATTAGTTAAATTATTAAATTCTCTTTATATATTTATTTATTTTTATTTAAATTTTAATATATTAAATATTTAAACTAATTTCAAACTATCACTATCTTCACCATACGTTAATACATAAGCCCTTTTAAAACAACGAATGGAGATATGAGCTTGAAAGCCAATGTTTGACTTATCGGATCAAAGGAAACTTTGAGTCGGGGGCATAAAACTTGTATTAGCTAAAGACTCTGATGCGATGCATTGAACCTTTTAATGATGGGGGCATCGACAATCGGGAAGATTGAAGGTCCTCTAATGTTGTTACATTTTGAAAATTCTCGATCCGATCTTCTGATCCGATCATAATTTTTTTTTATTATTATTTTTTTATTTTTATATATATTTTAATTTTTATATTGTTTTATTTTAATGAGGTTTATTTTATAAACTACAACCATTTTAATAAAAAACAAAATTAAACTACAGCCACTTCGAAAATAAATGAAAAATAAATTACAACCACTTTAATAAAAATAAAATAAACTATAGCCACTTCATGGGTTTTCGAGATTAGTAATCAATTTGGAAATTGGAGTAAATTTCCAAAATCTCGTTGCTTAATGATTTGGCTGTATAAGTAAAAATGAAAAATGTTAGTAAAAACTCACTAGGGGTTAATATTTAAAATAAATGCATTATTGAAATAATTTATTTACAAAATGCAATATTGTACATTTTATGCATTTTAAACTCAGGCTAGATAAATGATGAGACTTCAAAGGAGTACCATTTTCAAACCAGTTTTCCAAATGAGGTGAAACAAATGTCAATGGGAAGCTTATAAAAAATCGATTCTAACAATGCAATCAAGACAAGAATCCAAAGAAAATGAAAAATTAACAAAAGTGTAGGATAATCAACTAAATAAAAATCCTAAAAGGTGTTTAGGCAAAAAATTTATAGAAAGGGTCCCCATTATTTGAAGTGCACAAATCAAAATGGGGTGAAGAGCGTTGGGGGGGGGTTTGTTTTTACCATAATAGGTTCATAAAAATGGGCTTCTATTTCACCCTGCTTGAACCATTTTCCCCCAAATTTTGGAATCCCGGTGGCAATTAATATGATGACAACAGACAATGTGAAGGTTATGCCTACAAGAGTGACTTGGTTATCTTGAATTTTGGTTATGAAAAGCCTAGTCAACTCAGGGTGGTACTGGATTTCTTGGACCTACTCACAAAACTCAAAACACCCTAACCATTTGAAGGATGTCACTATCATAGGCGAAGCTAGGAGCTCTTTGAGATCTGTGGGCTCAAACCTGTGGATTTTCCCTCCTTTATGTGGCCTTCTCTGCTCTATGTTTCCCTCTCTGTCTGATCCCTTTTCTTCATTATGTGGCCTATATCCTTCATCAGCCATGGTGCCTTTGTTATGAAACCCTAAGTAAATGGTAGGGGAATGCAAGTGTTTAGGAAGGAAAAAGAAAGGGAAAGGTACATGGGAGTCTGATGGGTGTAGGAATAGAGGTCTCTGAAAGGGGATATAGGGTATTGATCAGGTACTTTTGGGAAATGGGAAGCTTGCTTACCAAAATTGGGGTTTAGGAGAAAAACTAGGGTTTTTAATGTGAGACTAACACCAATCTTGGTTTCATTTTTCAAACATTGAGGAAATAACTTTGACGAGAGGGAAAATAATGTTTTGAAGATGATCCTTACTTGTTTTGAGGCTGAGGAGGTATTAGGAATGTTGAAGAAGGAATATGGGCAAAACTGGCCAAACGTGCAACGCCCAAAGGAAGTGCGCAGTGCCTGAAGAGAGTATGCAACGCCAAGAGGAAACGCGCAACGCCTTCACTGTTTCTACTATTTCGTGTAAAAAAAACTGTTGGGGTTTGCTCAATGCAGGGTGAAAGGGAAATAAAGGAGATATGAAGGCAAGAAGATATTTATACACCCTTGAATTTAATATTTATCTCCTCAAACCCCCTTTTCTAATGTTTTTTGTCACTTTCACCTTTTCATTTACTTGCTCTTGATTTTCTGACCCTTTTCTTTTTTGACAGGTGGATGAATGCTCAATTTGACTTGAATTTTGCAGTGTTTGTTTATCTTTCAGCAAAGAGAAATGCTCTGTGCAGCTGATATCCATTATTACATATAGAAACTTAAAATTATATATGAAATACAAATAAACTTAAAATACTTTGTTTTCAGGTGAAAATTACATTAGGTTAAATAGAATAATAACTCAATAGCTTATGACTTACAAATCATCATGCATGTTTTATCAGTCATCCTCATACCCTTGCTGACCTTTATTTACCTTTTAACATCAAACTTTTGACCTTGGTGGTGAAAACTCTAAGACCTAATGAAATCATGCCCTATGACCTAATGAAATCATGGCTGCAGATTGATTATGAAACCATAATTGAAGACAATCCTAAGAAGGAACAACAAGTATACTCTATGAGGGAAAAATTTAGATTTTCTGAAGAGAAAAAAACCATCAGTAGATCAGTATATCATGACCTAATGGAATGATGCAAAATTTTCAGTATGGGATGTTGTTGAAGCCCCGAAAATCGGGTCTACAACAAGGAGGATACCCACCCAGTCTGGACCTTGAAAGCAGCTCCTTTTCCGTTTGAGATTGTGGGTCAGACTGGGGATAATGGGACCAGTTTCCCAATTTGTGTGTGTGTTGAAAAGAATCAATATTTCTGTTTTCTAAAGATTTTTAAGTAAAATTCTTTCAATCTAAGTCTAATATAAAACTGCAATTTTATATTAATAAACAAAAATATTTAAGTCTAAAACTAACCCGGGATTCAACTTTTCACTTATGCGATCTAAAATGATTTCGAACAACAATTGGTAATAAAGATCATTCAATCGCTACAAGAAAAGAATTTGATAAAAATGAATTGTTTCGTATAAAAAGTTAACCGAAACAATTGTGAGAAGCATATCGCATAATAAGTCACTCATATATTGAGCATAAACAAAATAGTCATTATCGTACAAAAGTGCCAAATAATAACTCAAACATTCAAGCTTTCATATATAAATAACTAAGCATAAAATATTACTTTGACAGATAAGCAGAAATCATTAAGAGATAAAAGAACCATTAATAACAAGTTCTACTCATGAGCTTCAGCAATATAGACTTATCTCTTCCTAATTCAATATCTACTAAGAGTACAAAAGTGCATTTCAATAGTAAATACTAAACACAGATATCAATAAATCTCGTTCCATTCATTCATCAAAACCTCCTCTGAGGGTGCAAAAGTACAAATTTTGAGGAAACGTTTTTGACAAATTTCAAGACCCCTCTCTAAATGCATGAGAGGGGTTAAAATACTACTTCCTAAATACTAAAAATAGTTTATTACAAAAATATAGGAGGAGGTTTAAATGACCGTCCTCATCTAAGGGAAAAATAAATTAAAAATAAAAATAAAACTGAATCTGGAAATTAACTATCTATGTATCTGTTCTCTGTGGTTGCAAGCATTCAACATCAGCTTGAGAAGGGTTGGCTGGCCGACCTCTAATTTTAGTTGCCCTGTGAAAACAGAATCAGCAAGTGCTAGTGTTATTTTCTCGGTAGAGTTCATGAGGCATTTGAGAGTCATGCATTGATTGTGTGGTTTAACCAAGTACTGCCAATAAGTATCCTAGTTTAACTTGGTTAACTTCTTGATAGACTCTGCCTTTTTGTCAACTTTTTTGTCCCCAGCTCATCTGCAGTTACTGTGCCTTTGGGAGGAATCCGGGAGTGGTCTCTGATATGAGGTTTGCTCTATGAAGGCTTTCATTGACATAGTCAACGATGTTGTTTGTTGTTGTAGTGGCTTCTTCTACTGCTAGTTCCACCTTCCTAATTTGTGCATCCCACTTATTGAAAAGAATTTCTTTGTGGGCTTCATTGATTTTGAGTGCACCTGCTTTCTTCTCTTCTTCCGATTTATGCTACGCCAAATAATCACAAATTCTCTTGTCAATTAAATCATAATCATGTCACAAGTCCACAACTTGATTGGTAATTTTGTCGCTCATCTCAAAATGGGAACTCCATTGCGATACTATTTGGCATAATGCCTCTTGCTGTTGTGAGAGTTGGTCATTTAAGGCAAGGGCTTCTCAGACAAACTCTGTAAGCTTGGGATCATCTCTATGCATCTCTAGCATAGCTTGTAACTGATATTCTTTTTTGGCCAAGTTGTTCTGGTATCCCAGCTGTATCTATTGAAAATCTTGTTGTAACTTTTCCAACCTCTCATCTGCTTCTCGATTAGCACTGGCTCGCTGTAGCTGTTGCTGCAAAACTTGAATTTGTTCCTCTCTATCTTTAAGTAATTTCTGTACCTCAGATGTTTTATTAATTGTAGTAGAAGCATAGGCTCCTGCGATCTAAGATAGATAGATTTCAGTAGGGTCAGTGGTAGGGTCTCGCTAAAGGACGTCTAGTTGCTCTGCCTCAAGTGAGAGCACACTGTCGAGTTTTCTCTTCTTTCTTTGCTTTCTTACCACTGCCTTATGCTGTGGGCTATAGAATACATCTAGAGGAGGAATATCCTTTATCTTGAGCATGATTTCAGATGATGGGGTAATGGGAATATGCTCTACCTCTGGAGCATTGCTGACTGTTTCCATGATCATATCTGTCACTATCTATACTTTAGTCTCAGGTGTCTTTGTGTTCAGATCCTTGGTATTAATCAATTCATTGAATGTTTCCCACTCCTTATCCAGTTCAGTTGTCACTGGCTTTGGTTGCTGGATGATGGGAGGGGGAACCTGTATCTGTGGTGTAGCCAATACCTATAGTTCTGGGCGCTCTTTAGACTGGGAAGTATCTCTTATTGACCTTTCACTTTTATTATGGTCACTCTCTGACCATTTAGAGCGTTCTGGTGAATCTTTCCCAGATTTAGATCTGGAGTTATCTATACCTGAGCTTCCACTTAAACTGATACTGGGAGTAGGCTCCCTTATTGGTTATAAGCATAACTTATCCAAAGGGATATTTGCTAATTTCCTTTCTTTGTACAATATGAATTCTTGGAATTCTGCCGAGGGAAATTGAATTTGAACCATATGCAAGACTTTTTTAATGTGTTTTTCTATTGAAAGGTATCATCAAAAAAATCTTCTCTAGAAAATACTTTTATCTTGATAGTAGTAGTGAAATTCTTAATGACATCGTAGGGGTCAAATTGTTTCCCTGGAAACTTGAACAGTCGTAGACACAGCATATTGTCTACTTCTTTGAATGCATGACTTAAATCTAATAGTGAAAAGGCCCCACAGGCCACAAGAAATTGGGGCCAAATGGCCTTCTTCTTGTCCTTCAGCTCTTTGCTCATACCTCCCACCCCACAGGTCTGGTAGGCAATCTCTCGCACCAATAACTTATCAAGGACATATAAGGGTAGGACATGAGGGGAAGCAATGCTTCTGAATACTCTGACATAGGTGAAAATCTCTTCTCCAAACTATCTTGCGATAGGGAGAATATCAACTTCCGCTTCGGGGGAAAATCTTGGCATCCTTTCTATACAACATTCTGTGCAAAGGTAACATGACTCCATGACAAATTCTGTAAAAATACGAGATAAATTTGGAATCCCACAATTCCCTATGATACATGTGAATGGGCAAGGGATTCTGAGTAGTCCATTTCCAACCCATTAGAGGAAATTTGGAAACATAACAAGTTGCGTCCATAACATAAGCAGCTAAATAGAAAGGAGGACAAATCCTTTGAGTGGTAGTTCTTTTGGACCAGTAGTTCCAAATAGCGGAAGCTAAATTATCAGAAAATATTTGAGTCCAATCCATAATAGTGGCATTAATGGCTGCATCTAATAGGGGTAGCCACTCAGATGAAAAATTGTTGACGTTGGGTTGTCCATATAGTCTGCATAGCATAGCAGCAGCAAAGCAATATGGGGAGGAGAGGGAACCAGTACTGTACATACCATGTTTGTCCTTTTTCAATGGGTCTTCCCTCGCCGACCAGTTCTTGGTACACTCTGCCAAATCTTCGTTTTCCTTTGTAAACGTTTCCACGAACTGCTTGTTGTAGGTTGCTTGTGGCTCTGGTAGATGATACATAAGCCTTAAATCTTGTGTAGTGAATGACCCAATGAGGTCTCGGCCTTGAGTCTTGAATTTTCTATTTGTTATATCAACACTGTTTAGTACCCACTTGACCATGTTCGTGTATGGAAGGATCTTCTGTCTTGCCGCTATCCGGTGCAAGAATGAACATGCAAGTTTAGTAATTGACACCTCAGACGACCCGCGTGAGTTTGTTGTTGCTTTAAACTCCATGACCTTGGCATTTTCTTCTTCAAGTAAATTGTACATGCCTTCCCAAGTAGTTATGCCAACATCTTTGTTACAGGTGGTGTCTGTGTCTAAGGGTGTCATTTCTTTGTCTTCTGCAACCGGAGCTTTTCCCTTTTTTCCTGTTACGTTCTGCACACTGTTGTGTATATTACTCTTCTTTCCGCTCCTGCAAATTTGCAAGCAAGGAAAGAATAATGGTAAAAGGTAAGGTGACGGGAAAACTCTTAATGCTGAAATGATGTATCACCCTACATGAAATAACCTTTTGATCAGATGTAAATCTTATCGCATAAATGACTACCAACTAACCATTAAATTGACATTAATGTCCATAACTTGGTATCGAATTACGAGAAATTCTTTATTGAACGATGAGCCCTGCAGATCTGCGATAAAGCGATTTTGTGATTTGCTTCACAATATCGCAGATCGTAATATCACAGATCGCAATATCGCTAATCCATTTGTTAACAATCATTCATTACCTTATGATTATGTGAGATGCGATTTGCGAGATGCCTTATCGCATATCGTCGGATCGAGATGTTTTACCTTAGGTGATACTTGCAGCGTATAAAATCTGCGATGCGCGATGGATTTTCAAGGCGCGTCATCTTGCATCGTGTTTTCGCAATTTCGGACAGCTTTTTTATATGATGTTCCCCATTACCCTTTGCGATGTGATGTTTTATTGTTAAGAGAACGATTTTATTCGGAACTTATCATAAAACTAGTTTTTTTGGGTTTTGCAGGTGTTTTCCTAAGTTTATGATAGCATGTTTTATTCAAAGGGAAACATAAGTGCTAGTTTTTATTTTTTAGAAGGGTCTCCATTTATTTAATTTTATTGCTAGAACTAAATAAAAAAGGGGTTGTTGCTGGCCACAACAATTGGCGATTCACTAGGAAGAACTAGTTATCTCTGATTATCTTTTGAATTTTTTAAACTTCCAAAATAGAAAAGTTTTGTGGAAAATCAAACTTTACTATAGAAATATAAAGTGCATCATGCTTTTAGCCATTAATGGTAGTTTGTTTCTTCTGTGTTAACTCTGATTATTTACTTCCTAAAGCTAGTCATTGTATTTACATCAACCACTACTTAGTTTATAAAGATAAAAACAAAGGCTTCTCTGTAGATCAGTTTTAAGTATGCTCATTTGTCGTAGGTAGAGCCTCTACTGCCAGTAGGCGTTCATAGCCTTAACAGGGTTACCTGTTACCCAACGATGATCCTGTATCCTACTTAGCGAAATATACAATTTTCAAAGATAAATCCATATCCACCCTTGTTGTTTTTTGTGTCTTAAAGAACAACGTCTTGGTTTTGTAGCCAAATTATGACAGTCCCATTCACTTGATTTATAACTTTGTTGAACAAGTTGGCTCATGATGAGACCCCTTGTCTTTTGATTGCAACGATCTTGAGTCATTGCCCTGTTTTGGTATGCAGTTTTGACAATGTCAGCAAGTCATAATATCTATGATCATGATAAGTCGGCTCGTGATGAAACCTCTTATTCTTTAAGCTTATAGTGTATCATTGGATTATTCCTTGAAACTCGTAATTCCCTAGGTTGGGAGGAAGTCATTGGTTCCTTAAGAATAGCTCTAGATTACCATTGTAGAGTTTTTGGAAAGAACTTTTCTACAGAGAATCTTAGTTTTTTTATTGATGCTTTTCATTGACTGATATAAAACAAACTCTGATTAAAGGTTGTTTATCATCAAAATTCGTAAGGCTGAAACTAATAACATTTTCAGGCTTATAGAATTTGACTGTATGTTTCAATAATAATGATCGATTTTCCAAATTAGTTCTATTTATACAAGCGAAAAACAAGATCTAAAAATAAATACTAATCTTTTTCGTGAATTCCCAAAGTTTAACCATTTACAACCTGTTTTATGATCAAAATAAAGCTATAAATACTAATTTACAAACATAGAAGAGGTTATCTTCTATGGAAAGTATTTTTTGAGAATTTTCCCATTAACAGCTAAAGATTCTCTTTTTCCTACTAAATCTTGCAACATGAAAATGGATGGACCTATGATTTCTACAATTTGGAATGGGCTAAGCCACATTTTTTGGAATTTAGAATGTTTGCCTTTTTCTTTGTGAGCCTTGTCCCATTTCAAAACTAGATCTCCAATTTGAAAATATTTTTTAGATACCATACCTGAATCAAAGGAAGCCTTTACTAATGCCTGATGATGAGCGTGTGTGGTTTTAACTTATTCTCATTGTTCTTCTAGCTTAATGATTTGCTGTTGTCATAGTTGTAGAGATGAAGTTGGTGTTTTGTCAATAAATTGAACTAAGGCCAAAGAAAGAATTGTTAGATGAGTCAAGAGAACTATTTCTTTCCCATAAAATAAATTAAAGGGAGAAGTGCCAATGGAAGCCTTTTGGGTTATTCGGTCTACCCACAAAGCATACATCAAAGATTTGTGCCAATTTCTATGATTCTGATCGATGGTTCGCTTAATGATTATGATTAAGTTTTTATTCATTGATTCGGCTAACCCATTCCCTTGTGGGTAATAATTGGCAGAGTATTTAAGCTTAAAACCTCTTTTAAGTGCAAGTTCAGTCATAGTATTGTCAGAAAAACATGATGCATTATCAAACATTAAAGTAGAGAGTAAACCAAACCTAGTGATTATGAACTGATCTATGAAATCAATGATGTGTTCAGCATTTGCTGTCTTAAGAGGAACTAATTCTACCCATTTAGTAAAATAATATGTAGCTGTAAGAATATACCTATGTTGTTTAGAAGAGTGAGGAACGATCTCACCTATTATATCCAATCCCCATTGATCAAAAGGTTGATCGATATTGATTGGTTGCAAAGGCAATGATGGTTTCTTTTGTTTCCCGGCAGCGGTTTGACAAATTTTACATTTCCTTACATAGCTATGTGCATCTTTAAATAATGTAGGCCAATAGTATCCCACTCGTAAAATTTTATCTGTTGTAGCATCTCCTATATAATGTCCACCTATTGGTCCATCATGGAGTTCCTGCAACACCTTTTCAACTTCAGATTTTTGAAGATGTCGAGGAAGAACAGAATCATAATTCATCCTAAAGAGTACGTCATTTACGAGTTGATATTGCTTATCCTCCAATCTTAGAGCTCTTTTCTTTGTATAATCCAAATTTGAAGGAGCATATCCGTTCTTTAGATAAAATATGATATCAACATATCTCGATTCAATATCGTTTAGGCTTACCTCATACATTCGTACCTCTTGATTTGGAGATGATATTTCAAAAATAAGCGATGCTCTGGCCAACATCTTGCAAAAGCCTTGTCCTTTTACAATATTTGCTGGTCTGATCTCAGCGTTGTATTCTTGTAGGGCAGTAACCCAATTTGATCTTTTTTCACCCACATCTTTTTGTACTAAGAGATTTCTTACCGCTGGAAATGACACTATGATCTTTGTATGGTTTTAGGAAGAAAGGGTCTAAAATATTTGATCGATTTGAAAACAACATAAGCCTGTTTCTCAACGTCAGAATAATTTAATTTAGCCCCTTGCAGATTTGAACTAAAAAAGGCAATTGGAGGTTCCACCTTGTTTTGATTGGCTTGAGTGAGTATCGCAGCATATGATTTATCAAAGGAAAATGTATACAAAATAAAAGGATTGGAAAAATTTGGAGTCGCTAAGGATGGGGCATTAATAATCACTTGCTTGATCAGATTGAACACTTCATATTTCTCTTGGCCCCATTTGAAGAGTGAATTCTTTTTTATCATTTCTTGTAATGGTGACACAATCCTCGAGAAATATAGAACAAATCTTTTGACAAAATTAATCTGGCCAAGGAACGATTGCATGGCTTTCTTATTATGTGGTAAGGATATTTCGAAAATCTCCTTAATTCTATCAGGATCAATATGGATTCCAGGTTTTGACACTATAAAACCAAGAAGTTTTCCTTCACTTAATGCAAAATGGACTTTTTTGGGTTAAGTGAAATCTCGTACCTTTGGCAACGTTGGAAGATTTGTTTTAAGTCTCTAAGGTGATTACTGCATTTTTTAGAATATATTGTTATGTCATCCAAGTAAATCACCACTGATTTTTTTACTAATCCCTTAAATACGATGTCCATGGCCCTTTGAAATGTAGCACTAGTGTTAATCAAACCAAAAAACATCTTTTGATATGCGCAAGTACCCCATTTGGTTCTGAACGTGGTTTTTAGATGATTGTTAGGATGGACCAGAACCTAGTTATAGCCACAGAAACCATCTAAAAAGGACATTAATTATGATCCTGCAATGGCTTGCAATATTTTTTCCATGGGAGGCAGGGGAAAATTATCCTTTTGGCAGGCTTTATTAAGATTTCGAAAGTGAATACAAATTCTAATATATCCGTTTTTCTTTCTAATGAGAACCATATTGGAAACCCATCTAGAGTGTCGGACAGAAAAAATAATTTTGGCTTTCAATAATTTATTGAGCTCTGATTTAATCTGACTTTCCAGATTAGGATGGATTTTTCTCAGCTTTTGCTAGACAAGTTTTTCATCAGCTGTCATTGGGATAGTATTTTGAATAATCAAAGTGTCGTAAGTCTTAAGTTCATCGTAGTTCCAGGAAAATACACTTTTGCACTGTTTCAGGAGACGAGCATAGGCTAATTTTTCTTTTGGGGCTAGGCCAGGACCTAGGTTGATATTCTATGGCTTGGTATCTGTTCCTAGATTTACTAATTCATAGTTAGAGTTGAACTCTGAAGTTTTGAATTGGTAGATCTCTTAAATCGGTCTTTTAAATCATATAAATCTTCCAAATTGACTACAGATTTTGGTATAGCACTATTAATGCTTTCTTGGTGTATCTGTTTGTCATGTTGGTCCTCATCAATTATCTGATTAGTATAAGATCCTTTCGATGTCAGAAAACTTACAATATCAGGATCATCATTGAAAATTCTACAATTTGTAACATTACCAGGAATAGAGGGCCTAAAGATCAATTCGATTAAGAATCTATCTGGGCTATAGTCTTCTGAGGGGATGAGCTTGGATGCTACATTAGCCAGGAGGTCATCACTAGCATTTTGAAGTCTGGGAATAGGTGAAATATTAAATGCTATAAAATGTTCAGTCAGATCTTGCACTAAAGATTGATAACGTTTCAAATGATATGATAGACAATGTATAGTATTTCATACCTATCTGATAACAATCTCAGAGTCTTCGAAGACTTGTAGATACTTGATATCTAATCCAATTGCCTTGTACAGTCCTTGGACTAGAGCTTCATATTCTTTAGTGGTTTTTGTGCAATCAAACTTGAGTCTACATGTTAGCATAATTTTGTTTCCCTCTGGACTAACTAATACACATTCTGCTCCTACTCCATCATTAGAATTGGAGCCATCAAAAAATAATTTCCAAAATAAAGATTTATTTACAGGACTATCTATAAAATTAATACATTTAGAACTATCTGTTTGATAAAAGTTTTCTACTTGTGACGGAATAGAATTTTTTAAGTAAGGCGAAATATGAACATTGAAATTTCCCAAGAAAGAATCAATAAAATAGTTGACAATTATATTGTTACTATATGCTACAGGTTCATTTTCTCCTTACAATTTCGTCACTATGTATTTTCTATGTCTTTCTTGTACAACCTTTATCTGATTCGATTTACCATTGTAAGGGAGCCACATATGTGACCAGTCGGTCGCAAAGTATCCATGAAGCTTTTTAGACCAATAAATACTAATAATTAAGCCATAAAATTTGGGAATGTCTGCAACTAAAATATCAATGACTTGACATACCTTTAGATTAGATAACAACTTTATGGTAACTTGATTTAGCTCACTGATTACTTCAACTTGTGATCGGTTGATCTGATTCTCATCCTATGAGTGACCTCAGTTGAAGATTTATTAAACAAAGCTATTACAGACTCGTGTGCTGGTGTGTGTTCTGTGTTATTGAAACAACGGATCGATCAGATTGCCAATACACAGACATTTTACATGGAAAGACATCAGAGAAGTACAGTAAGTGACACAAAGACACAAACAGTTTTAATAAGGAGTTCACCCTATTCTCCAAGGCTACGTCTCCGGTCCAGCTTCAGTGGTGGCCTTGTTTTATCGTGTCTTTCGGCAAAAGATTTACAATGCAGGGACTCAATATGAGTTCTCCTAACAACAGATTTTGCTTGGCAGGGTGGTTCTTGGATTCCCCAAGCCACTCAGAGTTCACAGATTCCCTTTCTTCCTGCCAGCTTTGTGACCTTTTGTCTACAGTGGAAAGAACCAACTGTGATGCTCAGTCCAAACAGATTCCTCTATGGGAAGGCTTGATTCTTCAAGCTCTTTGGTGCTTGATGCTACCTGTGGTTAGCTCGGCCCTCTATCTCCTCTGCTTGGCTTTACTACTTTCTGTGCTCATTCCTCCTCTCATGGTTCACTGTTCACTATCTCTCTTGGTCGCTTGGACTCTTTGATCTGAATCTCTCTTCTGATCTCCTGTTCATTGTCTCTGCTCATGGATTTAGCCATTCGACCTCCGTGTTTGTTTGTTTCCACTCCTTCCTGCATCGATTCGTCTATCGCCTGTGTGCTTGGAATTCCCTGCTCAGCATCAGCATAATGCTAAGGAAGTAGCCACATGTCTCCATCGGAACTGTGCCAGTCGCTTGTCGATTTGTTGCTTTCTCCACCGTGGCGGTCAATGGATTCCAAATCCTCTTAAATCACGGCTTAATCCCCTATCAATTTTGCTCTATCTATTGAGCGCAATCTCATCCATCTGATATGGGCTCCTCTAGATCCAACGTCATTCGCACGTCGAGCGCAGTTGACTTGCTCGATCGATAACATGTGATCGCGGCGGTTTTTCTCTCTCCTCCGCTGCCACGTGACGATCGCTGATTGTGATCACTCCGCTTTCTCCAAAACCGCTTACCATTCAAGGGCATCCTGATCAAACCGCCAGTTTCCAAGCCGTGCGTCCCACCGTCGTACGTTGGCGCTTTTTACCTTTTTCCGCCCACGGTCCCCTGGCTCCCAACGTGACCAAGCATTTAAGCTCTACCATTTTGGCCCTGTTTGCCCAGCAATGCGCGTTAGCGCTAAGCGCTAACGTGTATTGAAAACCAGCTCATTTTCTCGATCTGAGGCTCCCAGGGGCTATTTTGACCTCCTACACAGTCTCCATGGGCCTCGTTCAGCGCGCTTTGACCGAGGTCCTCGTCGTTCCACGCCGGCTGCCATGGCCACTGGTTCAGGGTGTTTTCGTCTGTGGTTTAGATTCTTCAAGGATTTGCTCGACCTGTTTTAGTCACGATTCTATGACAGTCATTTATGGATCCGTTTCAGATCATGGCCTCCCAACTGAAAAGCTTTTGGACCACCAAAAGTTGGTTTTCTTCAAGCATCGACTAAATGAGGAAACTATTGTCCACTTGTCCAATCTCAATCCACTTCACATTGCTTGGCTTCAAACCTTTAAGCCCAATTCTGAGGTATTCCACCTGTCCACTATGCATCGTCCTTACCTTCCTGTCTAGCACTGTATCTTCCTGCAACTCATTAAGATATTGCGGTAGTAGGTCATCAACAGAAGGCAATTGACTCTGCTCTTCAAGGTCCTCAATCATTGAAGGTTCAAACAATCTCAAGTAATCTGCATTCATGACTAAGTAGATGTGCATGTAAGCTAGCAGATCAAGGCAGAAATCATTTTCATCAATCTTCTCAAATATCCTAAAGGGTCCATACCTAATAGGTTTTAGCTTCTTACCTTCACCTTGCATCCTGTCCTTGCTGATATACAAACAGACTTGGTCTCCAACTTGATAACTATGCTCCATCTGATGCTTATCATGCCTAGCCTTGTACTTGGCCTGGCTCCTTTCCAGCTGTTCCTGTACTGCCTGGTGGATCTCCTGGATCTGTTCAATGAACCTAGTTGCCTTGTCCACATCACTCTGTCCATCAACCATGGTATCTTTACCAAAGACAAAATCTAAAGGAGACCTTGGTATGAAACCAAAGCAGGTCCCAAAAGGAGATCTCTGTGTAGAAGAGTGTTTGGCCCTATTGTAAGGATGTTGCGCATAACATAAGTGTTCATCCCAAAGCTTAGGATGTTTGCTGCAATATCCTCTCAGTAACTGAATCACTGTCCTGTTAACTGCTTGTCTGGCCATTTGTTTGTGGATGAAAAGTTGTGCTTTTCTTTAATTTGGTGTCCATTAGTTCCCATAGGCTTGACCAAAACTTCCCAACAAATCGGGTGTCTCGATCAGATATAATAGAAGTGGGTAATCCAAAATGAACCCATACATGTTCAAAGAACAATTTTGCAGTTTGTTCAGCTGTAATCTGTTTACTACAGGGTATCGAAATACACATTTTGCTGAACCTATCCACAACAACATATAGATAGTCATGACCTTTCTTAGATTTAGGCAGTCCCCCAACAAAATCCGTGGAAATTCTTTCCCAAGGGTGAGAAGGAACTGGCAAGGGAGTGTACAAGCCTAGTTTCCTATTATTGGGCTTGCTTTTAGCACACATAGCACACCCCTTTACATATCTAGAAACTGTCTCATTCATTTTCAGCCAATAGCAGAACCTTTGCAACTGTGCAATTGTTTTACTTACCCCAAAATGACCTGATATCAAAGAAGTGTGTGCTTCCCTAATTATCTTTACTCTCTCAGTTTTTGGAATGCAGAGTTTCAAACAATGATACAAGAGTCGGTCCTTCACATGATAGTCCAATTATTCTACTCTTTTGCCTTGACTCAAAGTTGCATATAAATCTTTAAAGTCCATGTCATGAGCATACTGTTCTATGTAGCTTTCATGCAACATAGAATTATGCTTAAGTATGGTAGATGCATTTATAATGGGTCTAGATAACATATTTGCAACCTTTTTATGTATGCCCTTTTTATATCTGACGACTAAATGAAAATGTTGTAGAAAATCCATCCATATGTAATGTCTTGATTGTTGCAACTTAGTTTGGGAGTGTAGATATTGAAGTGGTTGATGATTAGTGCGTATTACTGTCTCTTTTCCCATTAAGTAATGTTTCCACTTTTTCACACTCTGAACTAAGGCATAAAATTCTTTATCATAGGTAAGATAGTTAACGACTGTAGGATCAAAAGTCCCAGAATGATAACATATGGGTTTACCATGCTGTGTCAACACTGCTACCATGGCATAGTCACTGGCATCAGTTTGGATCTCAAATGGTCTTTGTAGATCTGGCAGTGCTAGTACAGGTGCTATACTAATTTTCTCTTTCAAGGTGTCGAAGGCTTTCTGCTGTTTGCCTCCCCACTGAAACACTATGTTTAATCCTGTCAAAGCATGTAAGGGAGCTACAATTGAGGAAAAATTTGAAATGAATTTCCTCCAATATTGTGCTACTTCTATGAAGCTTTTCACTTCTATAGCAGACTTGGGTTTAGGCCAGTTTATAATGATTTCCACTTTAGAGGGATCTATTTTCAATTCACCTCCCCCTACTATATGACCCAAATAATTTAGAGAGGTTTTGCCAAATTCACATTTGGAGAGTTTAACATAAAGTTTTTCTCCTTTCAAAACATCTAATGTCTGCTTAACATGATTTAAATGTTCTTCCCATGTTTTACTGAAAATCAGAATGTCATCCAAATACACAATAACAAAATCATCAAGAAAAGGTCTGAGTATCATTCATTAATCTCATGAAAGTAGCAGGGGCATTGGTCAAGCCAAAAGGCATAACTAGCCATTCATACAATCCTTGCTTTGTTTTGAAAGCAGTCTTCCATGCATCTTGCTCTGCAACTCTGACCTGATGGTATCCACTGTGCAAATCCAGCTTGGTGAAATAAACAATTTCCTTTAATTGATCTAAAAGATCATCTATGCAAGGAAGGGGATAACGATTTTTGATTGTTATCTTATTCAGTGCTCGGTAATCAGTGCACATTCTCCACGAGCCATCTTTCTTTCTCACCAAGATGATTGGTGACCCACATGGTGATGTGCTAGGCCTGATGAACCCTTTCTCGAGCAACTCCTGCACCTGCTTCTTGATTTCAGCATTCTATAAAG
>APFE030502214.1:0-16196 GCA_000404065.3 Pinus taeda
TGCTAGCTCAAGATCATGTGTCAAATAGTTCTGCTCATGCTTTTTTAGTTTCCGTGATGCATAGCACACTACCTATCTTTCTTGCATAAGGAATCCACCAAGTCCTCTCTTGCAAGCATCTGTACATACTACAAATTCTTTGTCTCGATTTATGATCTTTAACATTGGAGCATGTGTCAATGACTCTTTAAGTAGCTCAAAACTTGCCTTAGACTCCTCTTTCCATTCAAACTTCTTACCTTTCCTCTATAATGATGTAATATGATAAGAAATTGGTGAGAATTTCCTAATGAACCTCTTGGAATAACCTGCTAATCCCATGAAGGATCTCACCTCATCTACATTTCAAGGATTTTTCTACTCCATGATAGCTCTTACGTTTTCTAGATCCACTGGTATGCCCTCCTTAGAGACAACATGTCCCAAGTTATGTACCTCAGTTTGAAAGAATTTTCACTTGTTGAGATTAGCATACAACTGATTCTCTCTCAATAACCTCAACATTGTTGCTAAATGCTCGACATGCTCTTCCTCATTTTTACAATATACCAATATTTCATCAATGAAGACAATAAAAAAAATGTCCAAATAGGGATGCAACACACTATTCATCAAACACATAAAGGTGGTTGGAGCATTATTCAAACCAAATGGAACTACAACAAACTCATAATGCCCATACTTGGTCGAGAAAGATGTCTTGTAAATGTCAGCCTCTTTACTGTGTACCTGATGATATACGGATCTCAGATCAATCTTCGAGAACACTGTTGCTCCCTTCAAATGATCAAGCAAGTCATCAATCCTTGAGAATGGATACCTCTTCTTGATGGTTACTTTTTTCAACTTCCTGTAGTCAATGCATAGCCTGAGAGTACCATCCTTCCTCTTCACAAACAATACCATGCACCCCAAGGCGACACACTTAGCCTAATGTATCCTTTGTCAAACATCTCTTTCAGTTGCAACTTTAACTCTATCAAGTCAGGTGTGCTCATCCTATAAGGTGATTTTGATGTTGTAGCTTCCCATCGCACAAACTCAATAGAAAATTATAGTTCCTTGTAAGGTGGAACCTATGAAATATCTGCAGGAAATGCATCTTAAAAGTGTTGTAGAATTGGGTACCTTCTCAAAAAATATGCATCCTCAACTTTCCTACCTTTGTCACTAGAGATATGTATTGCAAATAGCACACACCCTTTCCTACGATTACACTTGGTCTACATAGCTATTGCCATCCTAACTAATGTGGATTTCTTCTCTCCTTGTAAGACTCTTGGTTCCCCATTGTCATCTAAGTACTTAATGGATTTGTCATAAAAATCAACCTTGGTCCTATGAAGGTATATCCAGTTCATACCTAATAGCATACTATATGATTCCAATGCCAATTCATTCAAGTGTGCTAATGTAGACATGCCATTCAATGCAAATGCACAAGTTCTTACCAATGATGAACTATTTTATTTGTACTTGTAGCCAATACACCAACAAAGATTCTTCATGAACTTCTTTATTCAAACCACACTTATCCACCAATTTAGGACTAATATAACTATAATTATACCAAGGTTCAATCAAAATAGAGACAACTTTATAAAAAATCTTACCATCCATCTCAATGATATATGCCTAAAGGCCTTCCTGTCTATTTTCAACACTACATAAATATGAGGAATGCTCTGTCCTATATACCAAACATTATGCACCCTTTATGCACTATAGATATGAGTCCTACCACCCTGATTCTATGGACAATATCTCTTAAGGTGTTCCTTACCACATGTCCAACACTCAAACCATCCAGTACCATCACCTCTATGTTGCTGCTATGATCCATGTTCTTGTCTAGCTACATTGAACTTCTTGTAAGGTGTTCCATTCACTTTCTCTTCTACATTATGAGGCCTTTCTCTTTTTGGTTTCCATTTACCCTTACCTTTATCATTATCATTCCCTTTCCATCCTTGCCGAGATTCATTATTACACTTTAACTGTTCATAGAAATGTTTCGATGTACCAATAACCTCCTCAAGTGATCAAGGTTCATCATACTCAATATGATCTTTAAATACTAATGGAAATCCACTGAAAAATCGTTGAAATTTATCCTTCTCATCTTTAATATATGGTACATACCTAACTAGCTCCAAGAACTTGGTCATATACTCCTCATCTATCATCGATCCCATTTTTAGCTCATAGAATTCTTTGGCCTTACTGTCATTGTACCCTTTTGTCAAGTACTTCTTCTTGAAAATCCTCTTGAGCTCATGCCAACTCAGGTCTTCCATCTTGATGTCTCTGGCCCACTTCACATCTTCAAACTAGATACCTTCTTTACCTTTCATGCTGAAGATATCAATTTTTTCCTTCATGTTTTTTGTGTACTCATGCAACTCAAAGAACTTGTTCATCCGAGGTATCCAAGCCTTTGCATGTTTTGGTTTCTTCAAGTATCCATAAAAAGTAGGTGGATTTTCTTTCTTAAACTCATATGGAAAGTATCACCTACCAATCCTCCTATAAGGGTGATAAAGATGACAATCATGATGCCTGCCAGAACCGAAACTAGAATAATACCTATATCCATCACCTCTCCTATCTCAAGTATCCAACAATCTTCCATCTTTAACCGTGTCATTTCTATCTAACCTATGCCCACCATGAGATCTAATTCTATATTCCCCATTAGTTATGTCCTCCTGTCCATGGATGATTCTAAGTGACCCATATCACTACAAATTTGAAAATTTTGGAAGTATCACTACATCCACCTCTTCTTGTTACTTCTATGCCTGTATGATTCTGTCATTGTATTCTTTGCAACTCCTTATTTCTAGCTCCAAGCTTCTCAGTGTATCAGCTAAGTCAGAAGTATTCCAAACACCATGCTACTCATCTAACCCATAAGGAGAATCTCGTGAACTGTAATCTACCATTCTGCTATTCATCTTTGATATTTTTCCTGCAAGGTATATCATGTCAGTTAAACCAAATCACAATAAACCAATGTACCTTAGCATAATTTAGGGAGGATACCTCATCTGCAATGTCAACCAACCAATGTAATGCATGTATAATATAATCATGAGATCATATATACATATAATACATAAGCATATAGGCATATAACCATCATTCTAGCTAGAGTCCAATCATTAATGCATGACCATATCAACTACATATACCATGACCTCATGCATGACAAAAACAACCATATCAATGCCCATTTGACAACATGTAAGCATTGAGACACATAGAAATGCATAACCAATCATACACTCATGATGACACACTTCACAACAACAACATCCTCTTTCACATGGCGACATGACTGCAACCATGACTGACACCATGCATATGCAATAAGAATGTGGACCACAGGGATGATTAACACATGCACAACCGACATGAATGCATGACCAACACACACCGCCCATCCAGTCTAAGGGGTGAACCATACTTTAATACTACTATGTAAAATCCTCCTCCCACATCTACCCAAGTAACTAGCCAACTAGGGTAAATATATGACAAGAGGCCACTATAATGAGATTCAATCTCCTAAGTCACCTTAAGGAAGTGGAACCAATGGAAACACACCACACAAACCTTCCACATTCTGCAACAAAAATCACAGGAGCCAACCCACAACTCAGGTAACCAATCCATGAGACCAAATTAAGGTTTAGTGCATCAAACCATTGGATGCTCGCTTGATATGGACAAGCGTGCATCTGGGAGGCTCCAGAAGCTCCCACAACAAGGGAAAGGGAGCTTACAAGGACTTTTTTTCCTAGTGTTGTGCCTTTGACTCTAGGATTTGTGGCACATTTCTAGGCCTAGAGCTCAGGTCACTGCCCAAAACCGAATCACAGGTTAATAAATGAAATTTCAAAGTGGAATAAAGACACATTTGTGAAAACATCAACAAGGACTAGACTGGACCACTACTAGCCATGACAAGCATTTCGTCAAACATGTCACAAACATGAAAGCTACAGATCTTAACAATAGAACTGAGCATAGGAGTCTGACACTTATTTGAGATTCACTATGAGGGTTTGTTTCCTTATCACATTAGCTTCATTTCCATCTATTATGAGATAGATACATTGTTCATTCATTTATAAGTAAAGCATGGTGGGAGCCATATATCACCACTATCATAATACATATTAATAACCGACATAATAACAACAAAAATACCAAGGAAAGAAAAACCATATATTCAAATTATGAAATAGTATAATACTCATGAAATAACAAGGAGAATTAACCTCATATTAATGAATGCAATGACTAACTAGATTTTGGACCTACAAGAACCACCTGACTATAGATTGGTTGAACCAAATCTTTATTTCAGTCAATTACCCTTGTGACATATTCCAAGCATGAATTTGGGACTTAAAACCAAACTCAACTAGGGCTTCCTAAGTCTACACCACCTCATGCTCATCCATAGAACCATGCTTTAACACAATCCATCCTAGATCACTAGGCCATAAAAAAGAATGGATTCCACTGGATTTCTCTACTTACACCATGAAGAATTTCCATGTCTCCTAGTCTCTATGATTTACCACAATCCACACTGAATCACTAGGCCCTAACCAAGACTCCACCTTCTAGGCTTTATAGTATATCCCACCATTCACAAGCAAGGATTCCTAAACCTAATAAAAGGAAACCACCTCTAGGATTTACCATATATCCCTCCATTAACTGGTTGAGGATTCCTAAAACTGTCAAGGAACTCAATACATGGCTTTACTTCAACCCACAGTCAGATTCAGGGGTTACTATGACACTGGATTTACCACAATCCACAGTTCGGTTTAGGGATCACTAGGCCATGCATTCTTTCTTCCGGAGATCCACCTCACTAAGCTTTGAATCCATCTAGAAATTTGGCTCAACAAAAGCATGAGAACCCCATCACACCCTAGCTATCCGAAAATGGAAAGGCTAGGGAGAAAACACTGTCACACTTGGAAAAACCCATGCCATGACAACAAAGAATTATATGAAATACCATGCATGCCAAATCTAGCAAGGAAATCACACATGCAAATCGATACCTGCAAATAATCATGGTGTAGCTTCTTGATCATGTTATTCCTTGTTGTCTCCTTCCTTCCTCTTACCATATTTGCCTTTCTTTATCCAATTCCAAAGTTCTCCAAGAAAATCTCTAAGTGTCGAAGAGTGAGAGAGGGAGAGAGAGAATAATGAGAGAGCTCCAAAACTGAATTGGAAAGAGGTACCAACTAATCCTGAGAAGCCTTTTTATTAATGAGGCCTCCAATTTCTTCATTTTTCCATTATTCTCATAAATAAATGTGCCAAAAATACCATTTTTCCTTTTGAAATCCATTTCCATTGCCTTTGCCAATTTCCTTAGCCATAATAAACCAATGAACATTGACACTAGGATTTCTTGACCAACATTAAACTTGGAGTAAGTGTACCATCAACCGTGGTTATTATTTTTCCTTTATTAACTTTTATTACATGGATTTTTCACCAAGGCTATTATAGAAAATTTTCAAACGTCGTTCGTTGATTGATAAGGGTGGAAGGATTGTGCTAGGGTAGGTTGAATCTTACATAGTGCATTGGATCATCCTTCTAGGTGCATATGGTAAATGGGGTATTGGAGCATCCTCAGGTTGGAGGTTGTAAAACTAGGGCGTTGGAGCATCCTTCCTGTCGAAGATGGTAAATAGGGTATTGGAACATCCTAGAGGTTAGAGCCAATAAACCATGGGGTTGTATCTTCCCTTAGTTGAGTTGAAAATATTTATGTACATTTTATTGAAGACAAATATTAAGAAGTGTTCGTTGGTTTTTGTCATGGAGTGGTTTCCACTTAAAAATCCATTTTGTCTATTTTCTTGATGTTTAGAAATTGTTGAATGATGTCGTTTACTGTTGATTTATATTTCATATGTTAATAATGTTAATTAATACTCTTTGAGGTTAAAAATATACTAATTTAAAATAAATATTGATTCTCCCCCCTCTTAGTATTTCCAACAATTGGTATCAAAGGAGGTTCCTTCAGTTGTAGATCAATATATGGAAGGAAAATCACAAGTGAATCATGATCAGAATGTTAACAAAGAAAACTTTCATTTTTTCAAAGGAATCAAGGGAAGTCCTTGATATTGAAATACTTTCAGAACCTATTACAGTTGATGAAGAGAGGCAGGTTGGTCCAATTCCTCCTCTCATGAAATCAAGTTTTGTATTCTTGAAAGCTAAAATGGAAGCCTATTTGCAAGGTATTGGATGTGATGTATGGTTTTCAATTATTGTTGGATATATGTCTACTGATGAATAAAAAACAAAATATATGATTATCATTCTAGGTGTCCTAATATATTTTGTGAAATCTGATATAGGTCAATGCTCATCAGCCAAACATCTTTTGGAAAAACTTCAATACCTCTATGCAAGTCAAAAGCGTACAAGTCAAGATAAAGTTGTTGATAATTGTACTTCAAATCAAGAAGATCCTCATATTAAAGAATCCAAGAGTAATGGTGAAGAAGAAGTAGAAGAGGAAGTGGAGAAATAATTAATTGATTCCTTAAAAGAATGGAGGAACATAGAGAAGTAAAATAACACACTCAAAGAAGAAGTTTCTATCTTACAACTCCAAGTGCAGGAAGTAGAAAATAAATTATAAGAATATGTTCACAAGCATGAGGTATAAGTCATCCAAAAGAAAAAGGATCTAGATATAGTTGTTGCAGAAATAGACAAGCTCATAAAATAATATGAAAGGAAGAAGTAACAAATGTAAGACTTCAACAAAGAAACAAAAAATATCACTCTTCTAAAGTTGCAAGTAGAAGAGGTAGAATAAAGAAGGAAATTTTGGAAAGGGATATTTCAAGAAAAATTGCTCAAAAGCAAGGAGAAATTGATGCAACTCTCACTAAAATCAACAATCTAAAGGAATGGCAATAGAAACACTTCGAGGATATTAAAAGGAAAGATCAAGAATTGGCTCAATTGAAGATAAAGAAAAAAGAAGTAGGAAAAGCTACATGTGATGAAGGCACAAGATGCAAGTCCTCACATAGAAAGATTGATGATAAGACTAGTAGCAAGAACACTCAAAGGATAAATAAAAATGAAACACAGAAGAAGGTTAAAAAGTTGTTGCTTTTCGAGAAAAACAATAAAAGGTTGTGCTACATCCAAGGAATGATGACTATAAGATATCATGAAGACATGTCATCTCATCCAGGTATCCTAGAATATTTAATGGTTATTTATTTTCATATTCTAACTTGAAACATATCATTAGGGATTGAAGAATGTCTGATAAGTGTGATTATTAAAACCATAGGATACATTTTGTAGGATCACAAGACATGTTTCAAGACAACTTTGCCAACATAAATTATATGTTGTTTGCTCCATTATTTAGACCCAAAATTGAATGTTGCAAATGCTATAACTATGCGTATATAGGTCATGATTGTAGGCACAAAATTGAACTTCCATGAAAGATATCCATAACATCAGGTACAAGAAGGCTTGGAGAAGAAAGCAAAAGGAAGAAAATAAAGTAATGAAAAAGTAATGAAAAAGTCTATGTAGTCATGCCTTAAATTTTTGTAAAATCAAAGGGTTATAATGAATCAACAGGTACATTGGAAGATGTCAAGGTTTAGGATTATCCAACCGAAGAGACTGTTCATACATTATTATAAAGAATACAACTTGTTGACTCCCTAAATACTGAAGAGGGGCAGTATTCTCAAGAATAATAGATTTATGAAGATATATAATTGACATGTTGATAGGTGGTATATGTGAAGTAGTCATCAAGAATGGACAGATTAGTCAGTTTTAGGAGTAGCAGGTTTGCAGAGAAAAATTTCTCAATAGCGTCAAGTTGTGAAAGGAATTTTGTTACAGGAAGAGAGAGGGAGGTATTTCATCAATGAGAACATAGGAATATAACAAGACAAGATAATCAAGCAATTTATAAGGGGGAGTCACACTTTTCCATTGATGTGAAAGGGGGAGAGAAATCAAGAAAAGAAGATCAGAGGCATGAAGTTAGGGGAAGAAATGATCACAAGGGGCGCATATGTTGCCATTAATGACATAGGGGGAGATTGTTGAATGGTGTTTCCATTGATTCCAATGTTCATTATTGAACACTCTTAATATTTGTCTAGATTGCATTAGTTGGAAGCTTCAATGGAAGGATGGATGGGAATGCTAGTAGCCCCGCATTTGTTGAGGCTTGTGAGGATGAAGCTCAATAAATATGATCTCAAGATCATTGTCTTTGGATTCTACTCGTCGATCTAATTTTGGTGGTATTGTGGCACACCATGAGAGGTGTCAGGATTTGTGAGATATTGTTGTTTGAAGATGAAGCCCCCAACTTATGGGGAAAAAACCAAAGGTTGATGATATGAAAGCTTTTCTTTTGATGAAAAGAATTCAAACTTCCCAAAGGTATCTCAAAATTAATGATATGGAATATTCTCTTTGGCTCCAAAGTGATATGGCATAGAATTCTCCATGGTCAAAATCCCCATGGATGATGTGGCGATCAATTATTGGCTAAAATATAGCTAAGGTGGATGGTTTAATAAAAATAAAATCTAACTATTGATGCTAAAAGGAAATTCATTTATTTTAATTTACCTTGGACAGAAAGACAAATTTATGTTTATTATGGTCTAAATAAGAGGGAAAATTTTAGCTCCAATATTTGAATTTGAATTACATTTGTTCCCTCCTCATTTGTAAAGTCAAACCTCTTTATTTTTAAAGATGGATCTCTAAGGAGACCATCCTGAACTATAAAATGGATGACCAATCCTCTTGAATATTATCAAGAAAACTCATTTTCTCTCTCAAATTATTCCACACTAAGGATGTAAGGCTACATCTTCCTGGGAGGTTAAGATTATGGAATGGCTTGATTCTCATGGGTTATGGTCTTCATAGGGTTTTCTTAGACCTAAAGTTAGTGACGCAGGTGCTCCTCTTAAAGGTTCAGGTGCTACTCAAGAGAAAATTTCGTTCGATGGATTTTTTCTTTCTTCTATGTTATTCGAATCCCTATAATAGGGCTCGTATGATATGAAATAACAATGGATCCCTGAGGAATTATGTGGGAAGTCGATGGATTAACTCCATGAATGATCGTTGGGGATGAATCTGTGACCAGAGCATAAAATTCCCAGACTGTTTCCTAAGATAGTTTTTGGGAAACTAAGGCTTTTCTTACATATTACACTAGTCCTAAGTGTAGGAATGTAGTGAGGCTCATATGAACTAATTTGAACCGTTGAATGAAGGCCCATTTTGGGTTTTCATTCACCATTTTTGGAAGACATGACCTAACCGAGACCTTATTTCTCAAGGGCACCTAAAATGAATTGTGTCTAGAACTACTTCAAGAGTGAGACATTTAGTCTGTTAAAAAATTTAAGAAGAACCCTAAAGCATTGTGATGAGTGCGGTATTTTTTAAAGTTGTATTGGAATGTTCAAGCTTGAAACTATGAGAGGTTGAGCCTAACTATTGTTTATGATTCAAATACACCTACTACAAAAAAATTGGATCATTGTTCTGAAGGTTTTCGTGCTAGGATTGACATGATTATGGCTTCACTATCTTGAAATCTGTATTGCCTATAACTCACTATGACATTGATCGAGTATGATAGAAATATTGTATGGATTCGATCTTGTATGAAAAAAGAACTCTGGTACATGACATTGATATATGAGTTAATGTGACAATGATATAATAATATATAAGAAATAAAACCATGATTTTGTAACAATGTCTTGGAGGCAAATGTTAGTGATGTTGTTGCACAACGGTGACCCTCATGTGTAACTATGCCAACAAGCCTATTTTACAATAGGGACTTCATTGAATGGTAGTGAAAATAACCTTTGATATGACAGCCTTTAGGGCATATATAAATTCTTCCTATACATACATCTACTTGTTTATAACTGACCTTTACACTTGTCAACTATGGTTCTATGTCTTGAAGTGAAAATTGAAGATTGGAATCATTGTTGACCTAAGGTAGAAAGAGTAGCCTAACATAATGGACAAGGATCTTTGAAACCTTGAGTGGAATTTGTTTGCAGTAGTAGATTCCCTTCATCCTTTTACTACAAAAGTTATCGTATTGGCATGAACTAATATTGATGAGAAAATTATTAGTAGAGAGTCTGCGTTTGACACTGAAGGTTCTGTAATATCACTAAGGTCACGATATGTCCATAATCAATAGTTGACATATGTAGAATTATGTAGATAGCTGAAATATCCTAAACATGCCAGAGTAGTTCATCTTGAAAATTAAATCACTTTTGTTGGCATGAGATGTGTAACAAGATTTTGTTGAAATTGGATTCTACGTCCTATGAGCTACAACAGTGAAACTAGTAGTTCACCACATTATTCCTCTACAATAGTGAAACAACCTCAATAAACTGATAATTATATATATGACATAATCTTATCGAAGAGGGTGTCATCTACAACCATCAAACAAGTTTATGCATATATCAATCCTCCTCGATGACAGGGGTGTGTTGTGGATCTTGAACACTTTATATGGTAGAGTTGTCTATATGCAAGATGTCTCACTTGGATTAGTGGGAAAGTAATCAACAAAAGATTATACTCTGATACATTTGTAGTAAGCAGATCACACACACTGAACATCAATAATAGTGGTAGTAGGGGTGGCATTGGGTAGAGGTAAAATTGTTTTTTGCCAAAATAAATTGGTCTGGTGCAAAAGCATAATATTGACGGTTAGATTTTGATTTAGCATAACTAGGGTTTGGTAGTGGCACATTGAGCAGGGTCATTAGATGTGTGGATAGTTTATAAATGGAAGAGTATACAATGTTCGGTGATGAATAAAATTTGATTTGGTTTGATGTGTAGATTGAGAAAATGAATATTTGATTAACAAATATTGTGTTGTATTTTATTGTATTAATATTGAGCACAAGTGGTCTCAGTCTGAAAATTGTGAAATATGGTCCGTTGGTTGATAGGGGTGGCAAGGTGGTGCTAGGGAAAGTTGGAGCCTGCATAGGGTGTTGGAATGTGATTTCAGATACTTATGATAAATAGGGTGTTGGAGATTCCTTAAGGTTGGAGCCTATAAAACTGGGTTTTTGGAGCATCCTTCCAGTTGTAGCTCGTAAATAGGGCGTTGGAGCGTCCTACAAGTTGGAGCTTGTAAAATAGGGGGTTGGAGCATCTCTTAGTTAGAGCTAAAAATATTGATGAACATTTTATTGAAGACAAATGCTAAGAAGCATTTGGAGATTTTTGTCCCGGAGGGGTTTGCACCAAAAAACTATGTTTTTAACCATCTTGATGTTTTCACATTGTTGAATGGTGTTGTTTAATATTGATTTATGCTTCATCACATAATAATGTTAATTAATGATCTATGAAGATACAAATATACTAATTGAAAGGAAATACTAATTCACCCCCCTCTTAGTATTTCCAACATATCAAATAATATTAATTATTCATTGTACAACACATATGTAAGAAAATATATTTATCATATAACTTGAATGATTGTTGACTAAGGGAGGGACTTCATTTATCCACCCAAACATAGGGCAGCTACACTGTCATCTTTCTTGTAACTGACCAACCCCGAGCTGAATTAAGAGCTTAAGGAGTTAACTTCTTAAGGGAATTCACACTAATACTAATCAACCAAATCACATAGGTATTGAGAGTCCATATTTTCTGCACCTACTAAGCACTATAAAAATCCAGAGCACACTGCGCCTCCACTAGCCAAACACTATAGGAATCTAGAGTCCATAGTGTCTCCAATTGTTAAACACTACATGAATCGAAAGTCCATAATGTCTCCACCTACTAAAAATTACAAGAATATAGAGCATACAACGCATCCACTTCCTAAACAATACAAAAATCCATACACATAGTGTCTCCAGCTACTAAACACTACAATAATCCAGAGTATATAATGCCTCCACTTGCTATGCACTACAGGAATCCAGTGTCCACAATGTGTTCACCTACTAAGAACTACAGGAATCTAGAGTCCATAGTGTCTCCATCTCCTAAGTGATATAGAAATCCAGAGTTCACAGTTTCTTCACCTGCTAAACACAATAAGAATCTAGAATCCATAATGTCTCCAGTTGTTAAACACCACATGAATCTAGATTCATAATGTCTCCACCAGCGAAACAATATAGGAATTTAGAGTCCACGGTGTCTTGACCTGTAAAGTATTATAGGAATCTAGAGTCCACAGTGCCTCCACCTACTCTTCTCTTGTATTCACTTTATGCCACACTCCTTTATGAGCTCCCAAATTCACTAACCTTGCATTTTCCTTTTGTGAACTCTCTCACACTTCCTTCCAACACATATGAGCATACTATCTCTCTTCTACTTCCTATTGATTTTATTTATGCCGACCCCATTTCCTACCTCTTGTGTGTTGATCATAATAACATGTCCCACAAGGTAGAGAGGTCACATGAGCCTTATCCTTTACTACAAGTTTCCCATACATAACTTCAATGCTTGAACCAATTGACCATTTAATCCATCAGGGAGATAAGTGGTAAAATCAATGAAGTGGCTTGGGTTTAAGCACTTCCCAAACAACCCCTCTTCCTCATACCTTTAAATCCATGTCCACTCTTTAGCCCAATCATTATTTGTATTTCCACATTATTTACATGAACTATAATTCATAGGGACATTTACAAGAGGTGTACAAAAAAAGGATGTCACACTCATAAGCTTCATGATTATTATGAATATAGTCCAACTAAATTACAAATTACAAATATCTACAGGTTGCAAATCCACACCAATTGCATAGCTCCAACACATATTTTAGTGCTTGACCAAATACCATTTGTCTTTAGCCAACCATATTCATATCTACACTTCTTTGGAAAACCGACCACAAAGTGACACATACAAACGCACCTACACTAATCTATCATACAAATTTTATATTTTCTTTTGCCCTCCCACAAGGGAGATACACCCAAAGCTACCAACTCTAATACTATATTAGAAATTATTTGTACACACAGATCTATTCTATTTTCTTTACTACACACAATATCATATATTTTATACATAAAATCAGGGTTAAGATAGGTTCACTAGCTTGACTAGTAATTCTAACTAGTTAAATGGATATCTCAACTATCCCTAACAAACTGAAATCAATTCTAAAGAAAAAATTGGTTCTAACATATAAACCATCTTTTTAAAATATTATAAAGACAAAAACACGTAATGTTTAGAATGCTACTTATTTAAATTAAATAATGTAATCACAACATCATTTTAATTTTAATTTATATATTTCAACAAAAAATTATTTGCTCTATATAAAATAATCTATAAAATACTTTAATTTTAATCACCTAAATTAAAACATAATCAATATTATAATGAAAATAAAATAAATTATTTATTCAATATTATAATTTTAAAACCAAATATTTTTATTTACTAGCAAATATAAATTATAAATTGCCATTTAAATTGTCATGTAAGGAAACAGGTTAATAGCCCAAGATTTAGAAGCATTTTGAAAAAGCAAAACCTATTCCTTATAACCAACAGCAAATAATTACTATGACCACCCACACTTAATTTCAGCTGACATGGTTTTTCTTAAATAAAGAAAATAAATTAAAAATTGCTTCAAAATAACCACTCAGTGAGAAAAAAATTTCAGTAGGCAAAAAGAAAGCTGAAATTGAGTCTTTGGAGAAAAGTCCCAAGGACTTGAACTATTAAAAAACGTGGGACTAGATTTTAACAATATTCAAGTGAGACTATTTCTATGCTGGCGTCACATAGCCAGCGTCGCAAATTCATCGCAGAGTGGCTACCAAATGCTCTTCTCCGGCCGAGAAAATTATGATTTGTTTGGTCACACATGTTCTTTTACGCATTAAGCTGGTCGCTCTCTTCACTGTTAAACTCTGACAAAGTTTTCATCCGAGACCGCAAACTACTCGACATTTGTTTCGTGACAGTTTCGACGCTTTGACAAGACGCACAATCTTTGACGTTTGAACTTTGAACAACGGCCATGTTCAACCTGCCGTGTTGTGCAAGACCTCCAGTGGTTGAATCGGCCCACATACGCGAGTCATTCTTACTGACCTGAACTTTCTTCACGAACTTGTTTATATATCAAGTTTGTGCCCAGAGCATTTAGCGCTTCATGTCAGTTGCTATTTATGATTCAGAATTTGTTTGCAGATTCCACAACGAGCAAAAATCCTGAAGCGTTAGAGAGGGCAAGGAGAGGCTACCTCTGATTTGAAGATACTTACCACTTTCAGAGAGCAATGGACCTTTTTGGTGTTCGAAATGCACCCTGCATACTCAAGGATCAGCCCAAGAACGATAAATCCTCAGGCATGTATCGACCCTCAACGATAAATCCTCAGGTGATGCAGCAGCTGCTTTCAGTTCAAGGGTTGTCGGATGAAAGAAAGGCCGAGTCCACTCATGGTAAGGACCATTACACAGAGCTCCCTTCAGAATCTGAGGCATTATATAATCAAAAGGACTTTATGGGATCTTTGCCTCGGCAGAAGAGCACTGGTTCAAGTCGGCCTGTGGGAAAACCCTATTTGTTGCCTCCTCAGCTAACAATCTTCTACAAAGGGACGATGAGAGTCTATGATATGTCCGCGCAAAAGGCACGTTTTGTGCTATCCAAATCTTCTTTGAACTGACTATAGTGTCTGTGATTTTAGATCGATTGTATTGTAATAATTTCAATAACCATTGCTAGTTTTGATGTCCAGGCTCAAGCTATAATGGCGTTGGCTGGGAATATGATGGACTCGCCTGCAGATAACCCCACAACAGCAGCTTCCAGCAGGCCTTTGAGCTTACTTAGCACATCAACGCTCCGCCATACGCGATGCCTGGGTAAGGTGTAATTTGCTTCAACTGGTTAAATTACATAGAAAATTCATTAAAATCTTCCATTCAAGAATATTTTGGAATTGGGGAACAGTCATGTAAATTGTTTAACCTAGCTTTTATCTATACAATAACCTACCATCCATATTTTAGGAACCTACCATCAACATAAAAATGCCAGTTAATAACTCTCTGAATTTTACATGTGCAGATATCCCTATGGCTAGGCAGCAATCTCTGCAACGTTTTCTGGAAAAACGCAAGGACAGGTAATTAATCGACATCAAGCCATCATTTTGAAGTTCCTCGTAGATTATACAATGTTTTATCTGTTGGTATCATTCATCCAGACATCCACTTGTTTATATATTTGTATCATCCATCTCTACATCCACATGCAGATTGAGCAGCTCGGCTCCATATCGTAGGGTGTTCATGTCTGAGCAGCTCGCAAATGATGGGCTTTCTGCATAATTATGTCTCGGATTTTCCATTCTGCAAATCTGGCGTCCGCTGGAGCCCCCCGGCCTATTCTTTTGTTTTGTTTTATGATACATACCTCGCATTTCGAGATACATTGAGGATCCGCACCAGACCCCAACGTGATTTGGCTGATTCCAATCAGAGGCTCCTACACACCTGCAATAGTGTGAATTGTAAATATGTCGATCTCAAGGGATGTACTTTCTGTAAGCTTCAAGTCTCGAAGCAAGGAATTCATCATGTATCAAAGGTGTGTTTTGTGCGATATATATTATGATCGTGGGCATGTGCCGAACTTCTGTTAATAAAATTGTCAGGCAGAAACGATGATCAATCCAGGTAGAATTTCTCAGATTACCGGAATTGATGTTCGAAAAAAGACTTAAACATAAGGTCAACAGAAGGTTTAGTCAATGTATAAAACGGCCAAATACTCAATCATATTTTATATACACGCTGGTTTTCTAAGAAAAAGTCATGCAACGATATAGTCCTTTTCTGCATTTGCCAAAATGCACTTTGAGAGTTGCAGGGGTGATTATTGTTGGAAACTAAATTTTATATACATGCTGGTTTTCTAAGAAAAAGTCATGCAACGATATAGTCCTTTTCTGCATTTGTCAATATGCAATTTGCCAGTTGCAGGGGTGATTATGGTTGGAAACTCAAATTATTTTTTATCGCTGAACTAACAGTTTATTATTAAA
>APFE030502220.1:3774-19390 GCA_000404065.3 Pinus taeda
ATCCCATCAAGAGGGGAGCTACCCCATCCAAAGAGGGGCTTATCCCATTGATGGTGGACCTGATTAACTTCCTCTACAGCACTATAAATATAGGCATTGGGCCAGAAGGGAGGGAGGTTGAAAGCTGAATATTCCTAAGGGTAGATGCTGTTGAAATTAGGACTTCCTTATTGAAGCTTGTGAGGAGAGATTCCCATCCTTTCTTGTTTCATTTGGAAGTGGGTGAGCTTATCAAAGTAAAGGAAAACTCTTGATGGACCCTGGGAGGGACCTGCACAACACCAAGGCTCTGGTTGTAATGGTTTCTTTTGTTTCCTATTAATACAAATAAGTCCATTCTTCTCAACAATTTGTTATTTGTGAGTTGTTTCATATACTCCTTGGTATGTATGTTAAATATGTTTTATTTTATGAGATATTCACGTGCTATTTAATCGTTTGATTGTTAGTGAATGCAGGTTTCGGAGAGAAGGAGGAGCTCATCCAGATCGACGAGGCTGGGACTACTACAACAGCGTTGGACTACAGGTAGGATCTAAACACTTGATTTCTTATATGGTAAATGCATATTTAGATAAGGATTATTCTTGATTGTCTTGTTTGTCACTAGAAAGCCTTAAGCTTCTAGGGAGGTTGGTTTTATCTGCAAAATTAACTCTTTTGGCCTGACAATTTTATTAATAGAGTAACTTTTTAAAGCCTACTATTTAGGACGATGGGTTAATGAAAATCCACCATGTTTATAACTAAAGAACACGAGTAGGGGGAAACCATTCCTTCTCAAACTTTTAATTCCCAAATACAGAGCTCTTTTAAAATCTGAAACTCTGAGCTACACCTTTGTTTCCCAAACAAAGCTCTTTCAGAATCTTAAACTCTGAGTTACACCTTTGTTTCCTAAATAACAATCTTCAATTTGTAGTGCAAATTAGAGTCTCTATTACAGAGCTCTTTCTCAATCTTAAACTCTCGAGCTACGCTTTTGTTTCCCAAACAAGAATCTTAAATTTGCAGTACAAATTAGGGTCTCTATTGATGGAATGACAAAGAACGCACAATTTCCAAACCAATAAAGAGCTCAGTAAGGCTATTTCCCAACAAAGACAATTCAAGAAAAATACAAGCAGATTTCCCATTAGCATAACAATTCTCTACTCAACCAAAGTGGAAATAATTTCCAAGCCTTAACCTGTATTCACACAATTTCCAAAATAATTTACAAAGCTTAATATGTAAGCAGCAGCTCTTGGCCCAAAATTCCTTCTTTCTCAAGAGAGAAGAGGAGCAACATAACATAAAACAAAGAGTTGAATCCATTATTGTTATATTCTACAAGAGTCACAGAGTTGGGTATCATATATAGAAAAACAAAAGTATACACACACATATATACCAGTGGTCACTCTATCAAAACCCTGCAGGTTGCAGAAATAAAGTTGACTGTAAAGTCGCCATTAAAGCTATTTCTGAGGCTGATGATTTTCTTCATCCTTTCCAAACGTCGAACCCCAAAAATTCTGCTGTTGTGAATTCTTCTCGTTACTCTGAAGCACGCTCCTCACATTCACAGAGACCATCTGTGGCTTCAAGAAGTGAACATGGTTGGCCACACTGAAACCATCAAATAACTTGCGAGGACTTTCATCACCATTATTCTTCTGAGGACCTTCTCTTGCCATGTAAAAAGGATCATAAAAGGCTTTGTGATCCCTGCTCTCTGATGATCGAATCGCCATGGGCGGAGCTCGCGAAGGGTGGCGGAGCTGCGTGAGGAATTGCCGGCCCCAGAAATGCTCCGTATATTTTATTGGTTTCAAACCTTTCCACGTTACATCTTATGCCATCTTGGGTTACAAGTTTGGCCAATTTGATGACAATCTGAGACGACGGAGAACGGTTGTCTGCTATCTGTCTCAGTATATCGGAGCCATGATTGAATCTGCATGAGAAATGCTGACCCCAGAAATGCTCTGTATATTTTATTGGTTTCAAACCTTTCCACGTTACATCTTATGCCATCCTGGGTTACAAGTTTGGCCAATTTGATGACAATCTGAGACGATAGAGAATGGTTGTCTGCTATCTGTCTCAGTATATCAAGCCCTTCAGGCGAACTGAGGAAAGAAACGAGATGGGTTGTAGAAATCGTTAGCTGATTGTCCAGCCATCTCTCAATTTCTGATAAAGATGATCGAAATCCAAACCTGTAGAAACGATGTTCATCTGAAGTTCCAGAATTGCTCCTGAATGACATTTCGCTCCCGGCAGTGCTGCTGCTGCTCTCTGATCGGGAATCGCAGAGGAATTCCAAATTGGAGATATTGGGGGATTCCTGTTACTGCGAACTCTGTGGTGATGAGAAAATAAGTTTCCACTGGAATACACTTCCCATATTTGACAGAGCAGAAACCTCGCGTCTCTCTGATCCCTCAAATCAATTGACAATGTGGAATAAGGTGATCACAAAGAAAAACATCGTGGTTCCTTCGATTCAATTGACAAAGTTGTAATAAAGGAAGGGAGAGTGCCGGGTCGAATGCAGCCCTCAGTTAATTCGAATTTCCCAAATTCGAATTGAGGTGTGAATGGCGGCAAGACGGCAATGGAATTCCCAAATTCGAATTGAGGTGTGAATGGCGGCCAGACGGCAATGCAACTCCTGTCAGACGTCGTCATTAAATGCACATGGTGGCGGAGCTGGGCGGAGCTCGCGAAGGGTGGCGGAGCTCGTGAAGGGTGGCGGAGCTACATGAGGAATGGCCCGCGGCCGGAGCCATTCTACCGCCTGGGTAGACTACTCCAGAATTATTAAAGAAATTTGAAGTCAAAGGTCAACTATTTGTTTATTCCTACCTCTTCTGCCCTTTCATAATTTAACTTGATCGACATGCTTGTGTGGCCACACCAAAGACAACTGTCCAATAGAAATCTCCCGTAGGTGAAGTTTATAATGCGTTGGACTGTATATCTATTTTTCTTAGCATAATAATCCCCCGTAGTTTTCGGAATCGATAGTGAACTTTATAATGCGTTGGACTGTATATCTATTTTTCTTAGAATAATAATATTTGCGGGAACAAATCAAGATGATCACGTCTCGGATTGTTTACACCGCTCATTTCAACGTCCAACGCCCACCAGACATGCACACTTCAACTCAATCCACGTGGAGAGCCCCCAATTATATCAAATTTAAGAGAATCTCGTTTTCAATCAACTCCCACAGCTGCATCCACGATTGACATTGCGCCCAACAATCGTAATCTTGAAAAGCTGAATGCAACCCAGTGGTTTTCATGGCTAACAGCAGTCCGTATCTTACGGATAGCCGTTCTGTTTCAAATACAATAATATCACGCTTATGGATAGCCGTCCTGTTTCTAATACCAGGCTGCTGTCGACATTGTGGCAGAACATATATGTAACATTCCACTCCAATGCTTTGACTAAGAATTCAAGTAACCCGGTAAAGACCGTTAAACATGTGAAAATATGGTCACAAGGTGTTCTTTGTTTTTGTTTTTCCTCTTTTTTCTTGTGTTTTTTTTCAAATTAGGCGATATAATTTTCACTGAAATTCTGATTTCTTGTTATTTAATATTTTAATCCATTATGGTATTAGTCAGATTCTTGGCATCTCCCATGTTTGTATTTAATTTTATGTATAACGTAACTTGTGGGCATCAAGTTTAATATATAAATTTTAAATCTGAAACACCCTTCCAATTTGACAAAATTAACTGACAAGTCATCTGTTACAAACACTTTGCCCATCAAATTCGCTAATTAGATTTTTTTGTGTCTCTGAAAAAAGAATAGAAATTCTGGTTATATTTTTGAAAAAAATTGGTATAGATTTTTATAAATTTATGTTATAGCTGTCAAATTTCAAGATTTTAAGAGGTAAGACATTTTTAATAGTGTTCAATCTATTTCCACTATATAAAAAACATGATTCAAACACTACTTTTACAAGAATTTTTAATTTTTTCTAAATAACCACTTTTAATCATATAAACGATTCCTCAACCTCTGGTAAACGACTCCATCAGATTCCATCCCTGCGACCGTGTCGTGTTAGGTATACCCGAATCCAGAACCTGTATACGTTGAAAGATGACGTCAATCATGTTATTATATTCGACGGATTATGGCATTGTTCGCTAGTTTGATATCTCTTATACAACGCAAAAACAGGCTGCTCAGCAGTTGACAGTGGCAGTTGTTTTCCATCGGCAAACTTCTTACATGATCGTTGCATTTAAATTCCACCTAATGTCGGCAAGCTTCTTACATGATAGTTGCATTTAAATTCAATCTAATGTGACAGGCCTGGAGGCTGGAGTGCGTGTAATATTTAGTTTGTGTCTCGTTCATATTTAGTTAAATAATACAGTTTATTTAATTTTTTTATAACGCGAATATTATATAAAGATTAATAAGGTTAGAGATTTCACAATGAGTTTGATTTTTCTAATTTGATTTTTTTTAATTCTCTTTAAATATTTACCTACTCTATATCCTTCCCACATCCATTCACAAATTTCTTATCTTTCCAAATGCCACTGATATGTCCTCTAGTCAATGGAGTTTTGGTTCCATTTTAAAATGGAGATGTTTTATATCTCTACAAGTTTCAAATTTCTTATCTTTCCAAATGCCACTGATATGTCCTCTAGTCAATGGAGTTTTGGTTCCATTTTAAAATGGAGATGTTTTATATCTCTACAAGTTTCAAATCTAGTAAAAAATTTGTTAGCCAGACATTTGGTGTTAGATAGAAATAGTCGGCAAATTTGTTTTGTTTAGTTTAATGGAGATAGGGAAATGCTATGCAAATTTGTTGTTGTTTTTTATTATTATTAAAAGGTTTTTGAAACTATTAAAAGGGCAGCTGCCAATCTTCTGGAACTTCCAAAAAATTAATATACTTTTTTCAAAGATAAGTGATAGGTCAATTCGAGTTCAATTTAATATTCTTGTATGAATAGGAAATAAAGAATTTAACGGTCAGCCCATGTTTAAGGCCCAAATCTACTGGGAGACATGCAATTACTCCATTTTCATTACCCATCTAACACATGCATATGTATTGACTTATTAAGAGATACATAGTACTATTCACATGCATTTGACATCAATAAAATCTGCCCCATGGTTTAAGAGCATAAAGTTTGTTTTCACATTTGTAATTTCTAATCCACCATGGCTGGTATATGTTTGTGCCGAGTAATTTTGTGAAAATGAAACAAGAAATGATAATTCTGACTCAGTCTCCACCCTTTGAAGACATACGAGAATTTCATCCCAACAATATTGAATGCTTCTAAGAAGGCATTTCAAATCATCCTAAGATGAAAATATCATGTAGTGTTCCACTTGTTTGTCTCATATAAATGCCTCATATAAATAAACGAAACAGGGAATCTAACTGCTGGTAACCTACAATAGAATGTAAGAAGTGCAATTTTCTCTATCTAAATTTGTCAAGAGTCTCGAATTTTCAAGATTGAAGTCTATGAATCTCCTTTCTAATTTCTGAGGGGTTGTGTAAAACAGAGTTGCTGCGAAGTTCCATCCTAACATTCACCAGGACTCAGAGATATACGTGTGGCTTGAGCCTCCCCTATGACTTTCGATTCTTTATTAAGGTGGTATAGTCGCTCAGAGAAGTGTACTAGAAAGATTATGTAAACTAACTTAAAGACTACCCTCAGTGCTTTTGAACAAGGCTAAAACTAAATTCACACAGAGTAAATGTAAGACACTTCGACTAAGGACAATATCATCACCAAAACCCGTGATGTAGAAAACTAGAGAAAAGTCACAACATATGAAAATCCCTCTATAGACAAAGTGAAAGGGAATTCAGACTAATGCCATGGGGAGAACTAAACCAACTTGCAATTGTGGTGACCATTCATAATCGAAAGATTCTTTAGATAGGGGAGGGAATAAATAAACATTAGTGATGCAACGGATAACTGATTATGGCAAAAAGGAGAGACGAGAAACAACACTTAAGCTGAGGATGAATAATTTGCAGCCTACATTATACCTAAGAAAAGGAAAATCCCCTGTAAATTTAAACAAGAGATTACTCCACCCATAATTAAGCATCACAGAGAAAAATACTCCCCATTGTGACTTTTAAGAACGATGAACGAGTAAACCATTAAAACAAAATTGAAAAATTAACCATGTACTAGACCCAGCACACCAAACTGGGAAATTGAGAGAAATACCCGGGAAGTTAAGGCCCTGAAATGTCGACGAGGGAAGCCCACAAGTTTGAAAACTAGCCCTTAGGGTGCATTGCGTAAGAACAAGATAAATATACATTGACTTGCAAACCGTTGATAATAAAAGACTCTCTAACCTCGAGTTCCTCCATCAACCGAGTATGGTCGAATGACTGTCGATACACAGAGGACGTCATGCGAAGCATGAAAAAATGACTTGAAGCCAAAGACCATACAATGTTATAGAGTACTATGTACAATCGCAACTCTTTGGAGAATCCTTTCCATTTATAAACACACGAGGAGGAGAAATTGCATGCAGTTGGAGGACCATTACTCTACCAGGGAAGGACAAAGGTAGGACAAGTGTTTAGTATGGCACACTCCTTAGGGAAAACATTCTCTCTACCTTGTGATATGCAATTAATGATTTGCTGACACGCTTCATCTACTTCGATGATGGAGCTTGTCAAATATGTTAAGGAAAACCTATCGTAGACTGAGTGAGAGTTATCTTGGTGTAGGGTAGAAGGGAATTTCTATTTCAGGCAGTCTCAACTGGTGTGACAATTTGATCAGCCAAGAAGGCCACCATCCAACCTCATTGAGAAATTAGTCATATTATTGTCGAGGCCGGCAGTATGAGTTATTCAACCCCATCCTTATTGATCTATGGTAAACCATTATCATTTTCTTTTTTTTTGATGTTGCAGTATCACATTGCTTTCAATAATGGTTAATGGGTCGAGATCTAACCTACAAATGAGGTCCAACGTTCTCAATTATCACTTGGTCGATGGTCGTACGACCACAAGCAATATCTTATGTTGTTACTACCTGACATTTGTATAATTTGTAGAATAAAGTGTGTAATACTATGAATAAACACCGATAATCAATCAAATTTTCAATTTTCATTAGTGACATGATGCAGCAATATCCCCTAGAACAACCAAACGAGCGAGCCAAACTTAAGATGATTCATTGTTTATATGCCAAGGATCGATCCTTACACCTCTACTTGTTTTCTACGTAATATACTTGAATTTACACTTCGCTTATTTCTCACCCTCCACACACCTCTACTTGTTTTCTACGTAATATACTTGAATTTACACTTCGCTTATTTCTCACCCTCCACAAAGAGAAATATAGAGACAATGAAGTTGAGATGAAATGATCTAGTATCACAAGTGAGAGACACAAGGGAGGAGAGAAAAAGAAAACAAATTTAACATGAAATGAAAAAAAACTACTGACACTCATAGTAAAAACAAAATACTAGCCTTATTGATCTTTTGACCTCTCTAATCTCCCTTTCCTAATTTCTGTCAAAATATTTCCCAACCTATATTGTTCCAACATCCATGCACCAATTTCCTATCTTTCCAAATGCCACTAATATGTCCTCCCGTCAATGGAGTTTTGGTTCCATTTTAAAATAGAGATGTTTGGCAAGTTTCAAATCTATTAAGAAATTCGTTAGTAAGATATTTGGTATTAGATATAAATAGTCGGAGAATTTGTTTTGTTTCACTTAATGGAGATAGGGAATAGTTTGCAAATTTGTTGTTTTTTAATTATTATTAAAAGTGTTTTGAAATTGTTAAAAGGGAGTTTTCCAATATTCTAGAACTTCGAGAAAATTAATATATGTTTTTTGGAGATAAGTAACAGGTTAATTCAAGTTCAATATAATATTGCTGTATGAATAGGAGATAAATAATTTAATGGGCAACCCTTGTTTAAGGACAAAATCTACTCGAAGAAATAAGATTACTCCATTTTCATTACTCCGCTAACACATGCATATGTATTGACTTATTACAAGATGCATAATACCATTCGCATGCATTCGACATCAATAAAATTTTCCCCATGGTTTAAGAGCGTGATATTCATTGTTACTTTTTAAATTTATAATCCACCATGGCTAGTATTTGTTTTCGCCAATTAATTCTCTGAAAATCAAACAAGAAATGATAATTCCTAGTCAACCCTAACCTTGTATTTATTATTATACTAATTGGATCTGCTAATTCAAACGAAATTTGAATGGATGGGATCATACGTGTTATGAATGTACTTGTTTCGCAGTAAAGAAAAATTGTGGCGTCAACAGGAAGAAATTCCAGCCCCCCCGCTAGTGGTCTTGGAGAGATGAAATTGTGGCAAAAGAAGTCATAATTTCACCAATCACTAGTGAAGAAGGGGGGTCTATACCCACGTCGACCAAGTGTTTAATTTTTCCATCCTCTTAGTTTCTCACTATATTGGAAACCTCAACGACTACCATAGATAAGGAAGACAATGGCAACTCCATAGGCACGCGGCATGGGTTTTGGTTTATCTACAACTGGGTTGAGATGAGGCCAGAGAAAGATGCATTTCCTATTAGATTTCCAAGGTGTGAAACATTCTTCACATAAGGAAGTGCACTTGTTATTAACACATTCCTCCTCCCACGTATTGGCAACTTGGGAGAAACATCATATCCATTCCTACTTTTTGAAATATCACCCATGCTTGCTATTGATATGCTTGAAAACACCCCACACAATGAAGCAAATTGGGTGCCAAGAATCGCAAAAGAAAATGGAAGTAGAGAGAATAGATCCATCATCCTATAAGCGCATGCCAGAGAAAGCTGCATATGATCACAAATGTCAGTGGTAGATTGCATTTAAAACTTCCTATACCCCATAATTTCGAAGATAAAATGTTCAATTAGTTTAATACTATGCCATTGATTGGTGTCCAGAAAAATCCTCGTCAATTCCAGAATCTGTGACACGAATCCCTTCTCCAATGCCCCAACAATGTCGTGGTCCTCCCGACGGCTCGCATATGTTTTGGGATCATTACTTTCTCAAACAAAGATATTGTGAGTGAGAAATCATCTTCAAATTATTATACAACATATCATTATGGTAGATGACAAGTAAAATTAAGGTAAAATATAAATTAGAGTAGGTTGAATAACATAAGTATGAACATAATTGGGTGGGGGGACTCGAGATGAGATCATTGTATCTCCGAGAAGAGGGACTCTCTAAGACTCCTATAGATGTGCTAGGTTCAAAGCCAAATACCAATCTCAGAGAGACTCTCTAAGAGTTTTATAGATGTATTGGGCATAAAGCCAAATACCAACACAAAGAATGAAAATTTTGTGAATCTCATATTGTTCAGTTTGTACTTCTCTAAGAATTGAAATTGCCCCTACAAATTAAGGTAAGGGAGCTTGAAGTGTCATTCAAAAGGGCATGAGAATTAGGATATTTCCCATGATCATAGAGCAGGACAATTATGATGGGTTGCAAACAAATCAATGATCGCCACATAATCATATTCATAAAGGAAGCTTCTTAGGACATGGTGCCACAGTCTAAATTAGTATCCAAAAGGGACATGGTGGGTCAAAAATAAAACAAAATGAGAGCATTTCCTACAATCTCAATTATAGATAGGCCCAAAATTCTAGCTGTCAAATTCTATTCTAGTTTGAGGTGATTGGCGAATCGTTATGATAACTTGCTTTGGACAATTATGTGTGTACAAGGATTATATCCATTAAGAAATTGTGTATATATTAATTGGCAATTCCAACTTTCTATATTTTCATAGGAAATTTGCCTTTCAATTCATGGCAGTTTCTATTGTCCTGGAAGATTCATTGATGTCAATATGAGTTTTCTAGTGATATATCATTTCTAAGTGTGTGAATAAAGGATTGTTTTCGGTTCTCTCTTGCTTAAGAACTTATAGTTCCTGATGATTTCTGGATATTTGCATTTGGGTACTTTTAAGTTCAGTTGTTTATGGAGAACATATGAGTTCTAAGAATCTTGTTGCATCTAACAGTGGCCACTGCGGATACTTGTTGTAAAATGGGCTCTACAAAATAGTTGAATTATGACCTTGATTTTGGGTTTAGTATCCACGTGGACACCGTATTTACTGTAAAATATGCACAATACTAAACCGAAGCTTTGAATTTAAGGTCAACTTCCATTTGGTCAGTATGCATACTTTAAGTTGTGAATTGGATCATGGAAAATACTAAAACTAGGACCTTGAATTTAGGCTTAGTCTGAAATTGTTCCTCTAGGGAAGAAGAATTTTAGTTATTGTAAATGGAAGGTGTGGTTGGTGGGTTTGGAACAGGAAAGATTATTTTGGGGCAGATTAAAGACTTGTAACTTCTTATTGTTAATTGGATCATTGGAATAAAATTATTTTGTTAAAGCGTCTTCATTTCAATTTCGTGTAACTTATATTTTAAATATTCAAAAAATATTAAACTCTTAATTGGGTTTGTTTGGATATCAAAAATCAAGAGTCTTGACACTTATTTTTCGTTTTATTTCTTAATGTATATATAATTTTTTCCATTTATCATTTAAACACTTATAACTTTTTAATGTTAATTGGTTCATTGGAATCAAATAATTTGTTAGAGTGTCTTCATTGCAATTTTTTGTAACTTATATTTTAAATATTAAAAAATATGAAACTTTTAATTGGCTTTGTTTAGATATCAAAAATCAAGAGTCATATGGTAAAGTTTCGCTCTACGGAAAAAACATGTGTATACACATGTGCACTATATAAGAGTAAAGTTTCCAATTGACGTTTCTATATTGATGTTCTGCTTTTCTTGTTTTTTTCTAGTATTCTTATGTATTATTCATGATGTGATTTCTAAAATCTGGAATGATTCTTTTTCGATGTAATTTACAAAATCATCCATGTCACTACATAGTCCTTGAAAAGGATTAGATATTGCTAAAACTTTATATTTTTTTGTTTTTACATATTCCTTGAAAAGGATTGCATATTGCTAAAACTTTCTAATATTTTTGTTTTCACCAAAATTTCTAATTGTTGTGTTTTCCCACATGTTCAAAAATTGTGAGGAAGATGAAATTAATCCTGTACTATTAGTTGAATCTATTGAGCCAAACCCATCATAGGAACACCTTTGTTGTAAATACTTGAATGTATGTCAATATGCATTAGTAGAAATATTTAATTAACAACAATTAAGCTAATAATATTGGTATATATCTATATATATTGCAATACATATATTTTAATTAAGAATAATTAAGTTAATAAAATTCGTATATATTAATATATTGATATGTGTTTTTTCTTTAAAGGTTATCAAATTTGAGATGTTTTATAACACTTCCAAACTACTAGTTGGGAGCGAGATGGCTAGGTTTCCTGCAACCCTCAGCGCCGCCGACACAAGGATCTCATTCGAAGGGACAACGATTGCAGGAAAACCCTGCACGATCCTGCGAGCTAGAATAAATGATCCTTGGACCTGGTTTACCTCTGCAACTGATCGGTCCTCGGCGACAGAGCAAACCCTCTCCAGCTCTCGGTCCTGCGCCGTCGTTGCCCTCAAAGATCAGCGATGCCTTGGAACGTTTTCAAGCCTGGCCGATGGTCTTGCTGCCAAACTACCGGACCCCAATCAGTATTGGGCCGCTGCGATCTCCCCTTCGAAGATTACGCCCTGGTCAGGAGTTTTTTGCCTGCGCGGATGGAAAAAAGACCCGGCAGTCTGCTTCTCGACCCTCTTTTGGAAAACTGTGGGCACGATCTACCACTTCCTGGCAGGACAGCTCGTCGCCCATTCGGTTTTCTTCCACACTGAAGCCTCTTGTCTGCAAGGATTGGGGTCTGCATGTAGCAGATCTGCCCCATCGCACACATGCATGGTCCTCTCTCGGCAGCCACAGGCCGGATCTCACCGCTACAGGCAGAGCAGAAACCCAGATTGAGGGCAATCATCAGGTAACCAAAACATGTTTTCAGATTTTCATTAAAACACCAGAGTCGAAATCCTTTTTAGCATGGGTACATGCAGAAAGTACTGTGATGCAGCTGAAGCAGCAACTCTGTGTTTTGACTGGATACCCTAGATAGATCCAACACCTAGTAAATGGTAGATGGTCCCTCCAAGACAACAGAACCATGGGAAGCTATGGGATTAGGCCAGGAGAAACAATTGTTTTGAATCTCATACTGAGGGGAGGAGCTCCCCCACAGGGTCAGACAAGCAGCTCAGGAGGGGAGATGGGGAAAAAGACGGCACCTCAGCATCAACCCAAAGGAGGGATCTCATACAAAAACATCCTCCATGGCAATAAAGATCCAGGATCTTCTCCAGATCAAGGCAAGTATACTTCTAGGCCATATATTGTAGATCAGTTAGGGCAAACCCCAGCCCTAAACCTTGACTCTACAGGGCTGGATGTTTTTGTAAATTCCTATGAAACGCAGGCCCTAATCTGTCGTTTTAACAGTTCCTGGCCGAAACCAATGGATCTATTCCATTGGATATTCACTACTTGGACCATGGAATGTGACATACATCTATGCTCCAAGGGTTTCTTCATACTCAGATTTGCATCCTCGGAAGTCAGAGAAACAATCATCAGAAATGGGCCTTGGTTCTGGGGAACATCGGGGCTATTCATGACCCCATGGTTTCCAGATTTCGATCCAAACACCATGACTGTAACCAAAGTGTCGGTTTGGGTCCATTTATTCAACCTTCCCCTCCACTTCTAGAGTGAACAAGTCCTGGAAGGAATTGGGAACAACATAGGGAAATATATCAAAACAGATCTGGAGAGAATTGATGAAAGGTTATACACCTTTTCCCGTATTTGTGTTGAAGTAGATCTCAGCAAAGGGCTGCCAGACAATATAAGACTGATCTATAAACAACAAAACTGGCTGCAAACACTAGACTACGAAAACACTGCTTTCAGATGCAGGTTTTGCAGGCAGACAGGACACCTACAAAGCACATGCCCAGAAGAAAAAAAAGTAAACAGCAAAAAGAAGCAGAAAGGAAAGCAGAGGAAAGGATGGCAATTTCCCCCCCCTGATTCAGATGATGAAGAATCTGAAGCAGAAGGGGACGACACTTTAGCAGAAAATGCAGAGGTATCCAAAGAAAAGGAGGATAAGGAAGAAGCTACATCAACAAACAAGGATACAAAGATTCACCAAAATCAGGCAGAGGAGACAAACGAGGAACAAAACATGGGAGGGAACAAACGGCATCACCACTCAGATACTTCAGACTCAGACAAGGAAACAGGCTCACGATATGCAGAAACACAGTTAGTCATTTCTTCGATCGAGCCAGCACAAGGAGAATGGCGAAAGGTTGAAAACAAAAAGGGGAGAAAAACTTGAAGTGTGAATTTTTTTCATGGCCGGAATTTAGTTTTTTCCTTTTTCTCTTTCTATCTCCTCTCTTCTCTTTCTCCTCTCCTTTTCTTCATGCACGTTAGACTTCTAACGTTGCACGGGGTGCTATTGCACTCGTGTCCATATGGGCATCTTATGGAATGCTTCATTGCATCTGCTAGTGTAACTTTTCATTAATTCTTTTAATAAAAGGTTACCGTTTTTTTCTCTGGAAAAAAAAAGGTTATCAAATTTGAAGAAGTAGAATTAATATATACCTTTAAATTTCAATAATTAAATATTGGCATTGAAGGAGTTGTTTGTTCCGCAAACAAAGAAGTCTTGTACACTAATATATTTGGTGTAATAGTCACATTTTAAATCCTAAGATTACTATAATTAATTACATCAATATTACTTATAGCCACATTTAAATGTCATTGCAACCATTGATTAAATTGAATGATATAAAAGAAATACATTTATAAATATTTTTTTTATAATGAAAAATGTTAAGCAACTCAGAATGCCCACATAGAGACAAAATTTGATACCATGGCTGAAACCATTCCTTCCCCAAAACAAATCTTACCCACACACTCATCTATGCTAAAATTTGAATTCAAGTGTTATTACCTTGTTATCCTATTATCCCATAATTCATTAAATGAAATGATGGCTACCTCAAGTAACCACTTGCCACATTATGGGGCCAAGTTGTGGTTCTATACTTATCTCAACATTGATTGGGTAGCATCATCAAGTACCCATCTTCCAATTTAAGGATTCCCCTGTGAATGGTGTCGAAAAATGGGGAATAACATGTCGACCAAGTATCCACTAGTTCACTCAAAGCATACTAAGAAAAGATAAAAAAATATATAATGTGTGTAGGAGTGATCCTATGTGTGCAGAGCACTACCATTTTCAAATCGAAAGCATGTAAACTATTTTGAGTGCATATTATTGATGTGTTTGTAAAGAAATTTTTTTTTTAACATATATTAATAACCATCTTAAGAAACATATAAAAATAACAAATATCTTTTTTCTTTAAAGAGGCTTTCAGCTATTTGGAGTTAAGGTAGACGTAGGTTGGCTTACTTATTAATTATAGTTAATTATAATCATTAATTGTATATTATTATTTTTTAAATTTTATTTTATTTAAATTTTTTATGTAATTTAATTAAGGGAAAAATATTTAATTAAAAGTTATAATTAATAATTTTATTTTTATTATCACTTTTATGTAATATGATTAACTCAAAATGTTTACCTAACATAGAGGACATACAACATGTCGACTTACAATATGTCTTTCATAATGGACTAAAAGTGCCTATTCCCTTAACAATAAAGCTATATAGTTAAATAAAATTATATTTTTATAGATTTCTATAATATCTTTTTATATTGTATATCTATATAAAATGGTAAAACATGATCATCCCCTTCAATCATGGCCAATATTAATCAAAGGGTGTAAAAATGGTTAACATTAATGTAGCATTTTTTATCAATGTAACAATAATGTATTATTACATTAATGGCTAATCATGGTTAACCTCAACCAACCCTCTTCAACATAAGTCCATCTAGTCAATCATGATCAAAATCATCAATCCTCTTCAACTATAGTCAAGCATAGTCACCCAATCCACCCCACACAAATAGGCAACTAGAACCAAACCACATTAATAAATACGCTCATCCTCAACATTTTCCCATGACTTCCATAAATATATATCAAACACATTTGATAATATAATTCAACTAATATCTATATAAAGTAGTAAACCTATTTAATTATTTTCAATAATCCTTACTTAAAAAGTAATACCATTAATTTAGCTTTTAGATTTATAAATTAAAATCAAACACATTCGATTATTTATTAATAACCTCAGTCATAGTTTAAAACTTAACCGTCATTACATCTTCTCTATTTGCTACTTTGGAAAGTAGCCATAATAATTAATGGCCTTGTTTTATACTCAAGCTCACCCACCATCAATATGTTTTGTACTTTTTCCTTTGTTTGAACTTTTTCTTTTTTTAAATGGACTCTCTTATTTTCTCTTTACCCAATTTTCACATTTTTATTTAAAAAAACAAATTTAATATGCATATTTTATTTAGTACCGGTACTT